>JAOTAV010004400.1:0-31180 GCA_026546445.1 Cyclargus thomasi | reverse complement strand
GGATACCGCTGTCGATCCTGGCGACACAGGAGATGCAGTGGTGGGAATGTGTGGTGGGCCAAAGCCCGTTAAAAAAATAGAACTTTTAATTTTTTACATCCCCTAGACATTTTATAGAATGTCGGATCTGCAGCCGCCAATGTATGAAATTCTTTATTATATTTCTATACTAAGTCTATACTAGCTAAGTGTTATACATGTATGTCTGTATAATTGTTTGGCACACTCTGCAAACGGCTTGATGAATTTTAACGTTGGAGGTAACGTTAGATTCGTCTTGATAGTGCAAGTGACACATAGTAGATTAAAATTAGAAATAAAATTGTTAAGTTCCAAAAATTGTTTTCGGCCCATTTAGGTCGAGTAGGATATCAAAGTTTTCTGTTTTCTGGACATTTAGGTTAGGTAGCTTGTTAAAAATAGTAATCGAGAACCTTTTGTGCTCATTCGCTTAATCATTTATTAAGCTTTGTTGATGAATTTAATTGAATTATAAGTTTAGTAAATTTAGATTTTTCGGACTCGCGTCGAGGTTTACAACCCGCATTTTTCTTACAGGTTGAGGTTAATTTCGCGGAATATTACTAAAAATCTTAATTTACTAAACTTAAAGCTATGGATTTCCGCAAAGTAACGCCTGATTCTATTAACTACTTTTAACTAACAAATAATACCTACATCAGTGATCAATGCTGCTGTTTAGGTAAAACACTGACAAAAAATCACCACCAGCGGTTGTAAGACGTAATATTTAAGGCAGTCACTATAATGGAAATTTCCTCGACTCAACGTGATCGTAAAATCGCTGCATATTGTTTTACATAACACAATAATAACACCTTCTAGTACATTCTTTACAATTCCTACACTGTGTAGAATGAGGATCACAATAATATGGCTAATTATGTTGATAAACTAACTTTTAATATGAAGCTCTTGCTATTTTTATGACAGAAAGCCTTTCAGCTGAGGGCCCGTGGCATTTTGCCGGCTTGCCACATTACGCCACTGACTTTGAGCCTCTTCTAACTTGTAGTAAAACGGAACATGGAGGAAAGCGAAAACCTATCCCAAGCCAGACGGCGGAATACCACAACACACTTAAGATGTTGAACCGATTATGCAAAAATCGGCGAAGTAACCCAATTAAAAACATTTAAAAAACGATATAACGTCGAATTCGCAAACCTCCTACTTTTTGGAAGTCGGTTAAAATTGTGTATAAAGTCTTTCCGAATATAAACGTTTTTATCGTTAATGTATTGTAATATCAGTAACAAAGTTTAATAGGTAAAAAAAAAAATATTTTAGGCAATCTCCAGACTGCTATTTGTACGGAATGAACGTTTCTAATTTAGTATAAAATTTATGTCGACGATAAATTACATTGATGGTTTGATTTCTTCATATTATTATGTTGGCAATCAAAAGCTATGTGTGTTTGGTTACCGTTAGGTTAATCCGAATATTGTGTTTAATTTATGCCGTTACTAACTGGAGGCTTATTTAGCCTCGGAACGCTATAATTTTTATATAAGTTACTTAACTATACAGGGCGTAACAAAAGAAAGTGATAAAACTTTAAGGATCATATGTGTTCCTTATATAGTGTTCACTGTGAAAGTGCAGAACTGAAAGCGAAAAAAAATTTGTGATTTGTACGGCCAAGCGCCCGAGCGACATGAGTTTGTCCATACTATTAAGAAGTTAAATAACTAAGATATGTCGTGAAAACGTTTTATCAGCTTTATCAAATTAATATAAACCTTTTTTAAAACTCAAACGTTCATCCGCCATTTTAAGAACAATCTAGAGCGCGAGTCCCTGTTAGGGATGCGCGTGAGCCGACGCGACTAGTGTTGCCCGCTCTCGATTAGTAATCGATTTAACAATACAAATCACTTTTTTTCCGCTTTCAGCACTGCTACTTTTACAGTGAACATAAGGGACACATACACACCCTAAGGTATTATTATTTAATTTGGTTACACCTTGTATAGATGACTTGTAAACTTGACCTGTGGGGTTAGCCAAGACCTAAAGGTTTTTGCTTCTTTGTAGAATTGCCAAACAAAATGTATGGAAATGACATATATGGCGATTCTACGAAGAAGGGAGAACGTTTAGGTCTTGGCTAACCCCCCTGGACTTCCATCGGTAATTCGAATCAAAATTTTGCCAATTCGCTTCAGCCGTTCTTGAGTGTGTCTCGGTGTCCGCACTGCAAATTATATTCCGAGTGGGTTTTTGTCGCGCGGATATTTCGGTAATATACATTTTCCTGGTTTTAAGGGTTCCGTACCCTTAGCGTAACTATGTCAGAACCTAACCATTCATTGAGGTTTCTCTTTGACAACTCTGGCTATGAAATATGTGTTCAAGTGTTTGCGTCTTTTTTATATGTATAATTTTCACTCTACTTATTTTTAGTTACAGCTATAATTATTATGAGATTTTATGTAGTGCGTTGTAAACTGACTTCCTGTTTGTAATATGTAAATGTGTCTTTAATTAAATGTATTTTAGTTAGATAATGTTTTCATAAGTAAAATTTTATGTATTATACAAAAATTAATAAAATTTAAATAACTCAAAAAAAAAAGTCATGTTTCGTGTGCAACACTACGGTTCTTCATCTAATCACTTTAGTTGTCGGGATTTGTGATGCGACAGACAGACAAACATACATACGTTAAGCTCATTATAATGCCCACTTTTTTTGTGTTGGGAAAATAAAAAAAGACAATATACATTTTTATATTTATATTTTATTAGATTTAACTGACTAGACATTTAAAGTACTCGATAGATATTTTTGATCTATGAAGACAATACATTGATATTCTATACTTAGCATCGAAATAATTTTCACGTTTTAATTTTTTTTTTGCTTATTAGTTATTACTAAGCAATAATAAAAGTAGGTATTAATATCGTAGGCCAAAGGAAGGTAGGACAAAAATATAACTTTATAATTATTTATAACGATTTTTAACTATTTTCTTAAAGAAAATGTGATACATAATATTGTAGCGTTTTCTTTGTTTTACAATGATCGTGGATATGATATGAATGATATGGAAAATATCTTTGTCGTGAGTTTAGATATGAATTGCAAAGAGCATTTTAGTTGGTTGGTTTTAAAAATTTAAAACAACTTATGTAGATTTTAAAAATAAATCACTACTGGTATTGTAAATTATTTTTAAAATCTATATAAGTTGTTTTAAACATTTGATGACAATAAATGATTCTAAACGACTCTTAAAATATACAATTTTTTTTTAAATTAATTGAAGACATAAGTGGAAGATAAGTAACATTTTTAAAAACACTCGATTTTTTTAAAAATATATGAAATTAAAATAATAAAGGCTTGATGTGGAGCTGTAAATAATAAAGCTAGATAATGAAATATGTAAGTTACAAGATTTGTCTAAAGTTTATGCTAAAAAATTAGTTATACTTAGAGGTTGCAAAAATGTTAGTTACCCGCTTCTTCCACTTATGGCTTCAATAATTTCTACTAAAAATAAGTAAGTAATGTAGATCTATAGGCAGGTTGAGTGCCACGTAAATTTCGTTGGTTATAATATTGTATTAGAACCACCGGAATTTATTTATTGAAATACGATCTACAGTCTCTATCAGTAATCTATCAGCTGGGATTACCGTAATCCGACCAATTTACGTACATTCCGTAATCTGTCTATAGATCAATTCCTCTGTTATAAGTTACATCTACCCTCTGTTATAAGTTACATCTCCGGTTATGCTGTTACAAAAAAGGGATGTAATCTCGGAATGAGAGATACCCGGCTGGAAACTTATAATGAATCTTCCTATTAACATCTCAAAACTTGTCCCAAAACCTACCAACGATAGCCTCGTTCCGAGGCGGAAGTCCTAATTTTGCTGGACTATTATAGATTTTGCATAAATTACGTAAATATAAAGATAATTAATTGAACAAGTTTCCGAAAAAATTCACAGACAAATTTACTAACACCAATAATAATTTTAAGTTTAGTAAATTAAGATTTTTTTAGCAATATTCCGCAAAATGAACCTTAACCTGTAAGTAAAAATGCGGGTTGAGAACCTCGACGTGCGTTTCGCCCCAATACCGGGGCATCCTCAGGATGTGGACTCTACGAACAACGTCCGTTAAGTGCCGCCACCAGCCAAATCACCGCCTTTTATACACTACTATCCAAACTATCCCCACTACCCTCCTTAAAATTTGCTAAAAATCTTAATTTACTAAACAAAAAGCTATGGATTTCCGCAAAGTAACGCCTGATTCTATTAACTAATAATAATTTAAATTATTTATAACTTATAATATATTATCTACTTATCAAAGAAATAACAACCAAATAAACAAACAACAATAATAAAATTATTATTATTGCAACCTTAATAAAATTCTGATACAGCAAAAGAATATTTGCATTGATAAATAATTTAATATGGTAAATACTAAATAGTAATATATTTTTTATTATTTTTAATTTTATATTATATTCGTATTTTTGGTTCTTCTTAGGTAATAACTATTCATTACGTTGAGGAGAAAATTATTTATATTATGTTTTCATGTTTTTCTCCTGTTATCTACTTCTCTCCTTTTTCTATTAAAATATTTTAATGAATAAAGAAAGTTAATTGTACTTTTAACACTTTAGTGATGAAGAAGATAACGTAATTTCGAAATATGAATATTGCTAAATTTAACAGATTTTGAAGAGTTGTCTGCCTTTTTTTCTACACGAACACCGGTTAACTTATCATAGCCCTGGATTTCGTTTCATACATTTCGCCCTTCAATATTCTCAGTGCCGGAAAGAAATATTTGTTTAGCTCTTGCTTCCCGTTGTTTGTATTTAGGCTTTTCTTGTCAAAAACCAAGTCTGCATGGGTTCAGCTTTGCCCTTCATGGACACGTGGCCGCGGTAGGTCAGCTCGAACTGGTCATCGTGGTTATCCTCTTGCATCAGGTAACTGTAAATTTATAAGTGAGAAATCAAGAAACATGGATCAGACCATTAACAAATAATTTCAAAGAAAAATGTATGAACATTAAATATAGTCTAGAAGGAAGAAACCAATTAGTATTTACTCCCAAGTTTGAATGGCAAATTTAAAAATCGGTTATTTAAAACCTTGTAACATTGCACTATGATTCGATCCTACTGGAAAAAAGGAAAAAAACAAACAGGTGTTTCATTGATGCGTAGTACCCAGGAATCGATAAACCTATGTTCATCTAATCCTAGGGCTTCTTTAAGCAGATTACCCTGCACTTAAAGGTTTTCCGCGAATGAGGGGAAAAAACAGATTTTGTCTATTAGTTGCATTGACGTCGACATAGAAGTAGACCGTGTTTTTAAAACTTTCAAAATGACGTGAAAATATTGTGACCATTTCTTGCTACATTTATAAACGTCTACATTAAAAAATTTTAAGTGCAAAAAAGTGATATGGATACGTTTATGGAATACTATTTCGATGAGGTGTTTTGCAACATCAAACGAGACGGTTTGAATCAAAGACTCAAGAGGAGAGAACTCGTGGAATATTTCAATACAGTCATTACTGGTTGTGCTAGGGGTAAACTAATTGTGTAGACTAGTGGCTATCTAACCTAAAATCACTCAGTTAAAACATAACAGTAACTTAAAGTCCTTTAAAATTATATAAGCAAAAGTTTCTCACGACTGTAAAGCTAGTGGACTGCGTATTTATTCAACATGTGTTTATAAACCTGCACGATTTTCAATTTATTCGAGCAGCAATGAAGTCCTTTTAAATTCAATATCATAATTGAAGGCATAAGTGGAAGAAGCAGATAACTAACGTTTTAAAAACTCCCGGATTCTTGCGTTTCTGGACGCTTTTGGATCCGAAAAAATATATAAAATTAATACATTTTAGTTTTAGTTTTATGTATAGCTAGATAAAATAGGTAAGTTACAAAACTTGTCAAAATTTTAGGGGAAAAAAATTGATATACGAAGGTTGCAAATTTTTTTTTTTATATATTTTTATTAGTTATCTGCTTCATTACTTATATCTTAATTTTTTTTCATCTTTCATGTTGACTGTTTAATGCAAGAATATTAATATCTATTAAGTTTATTTCAGGGCAAAATAAATCGGACAATGCAACCTGCAAGACATTCGTCAATTCTGCTCTTCGATTCCACGGCAAATGCAAGACTGACAATGGCGACGTGTGTCTTATGGGGAAGTACCACGATATGCTGTATGTTGCTATGAAGCTAGCATTCGACTGGAGTCTTCAAGATAACGGAGTGGTGGCAGCCCTGTTGGACGAACTTTACGCTTGCGAAGGGACGTTCGAGAGGATATTTCTTGGTAACATTTTCTATTCAATCAATCAATCTATTATCTATTATTAAATACATAATACAATACATCAATCATCTATTTTAAAATAATTGGTAATATTTTTACAAAATCTAAAAATTCTTTCACATACGCTTTTTCCTTTGTGAATGATATAAACGTGTATTAAAATGACGACCTCTGTGGCTCAGTTGGTAAGCGCGTTAGCTTAAGCCGGGGGTCGCGGATTCGAATCCCGCCGACGGAGCAAAAGTTTTTCAATGTTTCTGGGTCTTGAATGTGTATTTAATATATGTGTATCATATAATAAAAAATTTAAATATGTGTATATTAAATATATTTCCGTTGTCTGGTACCTGTAACACAAGACCCTCGGGTACTAAGCACGGGGCCAGACTGGCGTGGTGTGAAGCGTCTATAGATATTATTATTATTCAAACTTTGATGATAACTTTGATAACTTGATATTTTTTGCCACAATAACGAACTAATGAAATCTTTCAGGTGCGATATTCGGAACATCTGCACCGTATTTCTTGGCCGGTTGGAAATCCGATTTCCAAGACAAAGAAGAAAATGTGAGTGCACTAGTATTTTTCTTGGATCACGCCACCAACGCGAACTTGGAGTACACAGAAGGGAATAAAATCTATAGATTCATTGACGTGCCTTTAGAAAGTTGCGGAAAAGCCTCTCCTGTACGTGTCGTGATACAAATGGGCGCCGCGGAGATATTAATGATACTCCTAAGGTTTGGCGCGAGAATAACCGCGGATCATGTTTCCACCAACCCGATCGAATCGATTCTGGATCGACTGAAGGAGTACAATAGAAAGTACCCCTACGAGCTCGTCACCTGCTTGAAGCTGTCACTGAGGGCTGTGCCTAGAATGAATTTCACAGTCGACGAAAATAGTACGAAGCATCTGAAATTGCCAGAAAACTATAACTATCAGCGAAGAATCGCTTTGCAGAAGTATGGGGAGATTGTAGAAGACCATTTACTGCCTACGTCGAGGTGCGGACTGAGGCCAGTGGAATTGAAGCATTTGTGTCGCTGCCTCATTAGACAGATGCTGTGGGAAAATTTTGAATTGCCTTTCGGTATAAGGAAACTTCCGATTCCGTTAAGCTTGAAAAGGTACATAGATCTGATGGACGATTAAAAATAAGACCTTTTTATACTGGTGTTTAATTACTCTCCTTTATCAGTTTTGTGACAAGCACTTCTAAATACATGGATCGTGATATAAGTGGTTATAGGCTTTGCACGATAATTTTTTTGACGACCTCTGTGGCGCAGTGGTTCAGCATCTTGGTAGCTCACGCCGGGGGTCGCGGGTCGAATCCCGCCGGCGGAATAAAGTTTTTCAAAGTTCCTAGGTCGTGGATGTCTATTGAATATGTGTATCATATAATGAAAATCTTAAATATATGTATAGTATAAAAGTATTAAATATATTTCCGTTGTCTGGTACCCGTAACACAAGTCCTTCAAGTACTTACCACGGGGCCAGACTGACTGAAGTGTCCATAGATATTATTATTATTATTATTTAAAAAAATAGGAAAGAATAGGAAAGATATCTCTCTTTCTTTTTATGATATTCTCTCTATCCTGTTGTGATATCGTAGGAAAAAAACTCTTTCTATGGTGGCTTTGCTAAGCGTGTTGATATATATATACCTGTATGTATCCTCACTGACGTTGATAGTCCCAGGAACCCCGGTGGTCTCGCAGCGGCTGGTGAGGTTGACAGTGTTGCCAAAGAGGCAGTAACGCGGCATGCGGTGACCGATCACACCCGTCACCACTTCTCCGGAGTGAATGCCAATAGTGATACCCTGAAAATTAAAATAAAATAGTAATATCTATGGACGCTTCACACCACGTCAATCTGTCCCCGTGCCAAGTACCCGAAGGACTTGTGTTACGGGTACCAGACAACGGAAATATAATTAATACTTTTATACTATGCACATATTTAAGATTTTTATTACATATTTAATACACATCCATGACCCAGGAACATTGACAACCTCTGTGGCGCAGTGGTTGAGCCTTTGGTAGCTCACGCCAGGGGTCGAGAGTTCGAATCCCGCCGACGGAACAAAAAGTTTTTCAATATTCCTGGGTCATGGGTGTGTATTAAATACGGTATTATATAATAAAAATCTTAAGTATGTGTATAGTATAAAGGTATTTAGCATATTTCCGTTATCCGTAACACAGTCACTCGGGTACTTACCACGGGGCCAGACTGGCGTGGTGTGAAGCGTCTATAGATATTATTATATTATTATTATAATAATACATACCACCGGTTCTCCATCAACGGTAACAGTTTTAGAGAGATCCATCATCTCGAGTGCCAGCAGTGAGATATGCTTCGCATGTGCTACCTTGTACTCTGGTAGTCCAGACACCGCCATATATTTGTCACCAACTGTTTCTACCTGAAATAATTTACGAATATACCTTTAGGTATCGAGTTGTAAGCAGTAGTTATAGTTTTCTGTAATACGAATGAAGACATAAGTGGAAGAAACGAGTAAGTAAAATTTAAGAAACTGCCGGACTTTTGCATAAATGTACGCTTTATGACCGGTAAAATGGTTTCAAATTAAAATATTGTGTGTTTAATGGATAGCTAGATGATAGACAAACTAGTGGAATCAAAAATTATGAGATTTACTAAAATTTGATGGAAAAAATGAAAAACATTCCTGGAATGTTGTAAATTTTTAGTTATCCGCTTCATCAGCTTACGTATTCAAATATGCAACTTGTAAAATCGACCTAACACGATCACTTACAATTATATTTTAAAGTTATTATATATTTTTAATATGGAGTTTGTATACCTTGTACACGTCAGGATTTCTCTTCGGATCGGTCAACACATCAAAAGCGGTGTACAGATCGTTCAACATCTTCACAATCTTCATGGCACCTTTGTGGTCAATATTCCTCGCGCAATAGTTAGCAAAACCGACGATGCCGCTGAAGAGTAGGGTCACTGGGTCGTACCGGCGCGCTGGTACCGGACGACGGTGACGCAGCTCCGTTGCCACGCTTATTGGAAGCACGGAGTAGAGAAGCCTGGAAAGAAAATTCGGAGTTAAACCAATGGAAAAATAAAGGCAAGGCAAAAACAAAGTCTTTTCATTTGCAGAATACGGATAAGAGTAATCACAAGAATATGAAATGTGTTATCCTTGTAATTTCTAGTCATATCCAAATTCTGATCCTATCCACGTAAAAAGAAATACCTATCTGTCTTCTGCTTCTCAGCTTCCAGCTCTCGGAATGTCTGCTGCAGCTTGTCAGTTAGCACCTCCAGGTTCTGAGTGAGCTTGTAGTCGGCCTCGAACTGTTCTGACATTAACACCAAATCCCTGGTAGCATCATGCAGGGGTATGTCGGAAATGCATAAACCACGCCTGAAATATTTGAATAAAATGTAATTATAACATAAGCTGTGGTTGTTATGGTAACTCAAACCAGGCGGAGAACCTTAAGCGGCGCAAATATGGATACATCAGCGGAGATCTCATGTTTGAACCGTTTGGGGTGGAAACCCTAGTCACTTGGAGTCTCTTTAGAGAGATATCTTTAGAGAGGTAATGTTTAGTCGATAATGTAATTACAGTCGATAATAATTGCAATTTGAATGTAAATAATTTTTTTTGAGTATATGTATGTGTAGATGTATTCAAATAGTAGCAAATTACCGGGTCAAGTCATCTAAGTTGGTCACGCTCGGGTAACACTGGAACACAACCACATCTGTCTCCTGGATGTACAGCATTTGACCCTGCAAAGCAATAAAAATAAATTCAAGCACAGAGTTTTGTATATAGCACAGAGAACTAAAACATAAGGCAAAAAAACGTATAGTTTGACTACAAGCGCTACACCGCGCCTTGGGTATGAGCGTGGCGCGGCGAGGGAGGGTTACCATGGATACCGGCCGTGCTACTGTATCAGTTGGCCGTCAACGCTGACGGCGGTAGTATTTAAGCCCGTAAAAATGGTTGTTGTCAAGCTATAATAAATATTAATTTAAATAATAATGTTGTATTCAAATAATCAAATTTCGTTAGCCCTAAAATTGGATCTAAATTAAGCTATCAGAAAACTTGATCATACGAAAATAATTTTAGCACCTTGAGACGTAAAGCGATTTCCTCGTGGGGATCCGAAACGCTCATCTCCTCGGGCTTGGTCTTCAGCACGTAGACTGTATTGATATGCGCCAACACATTCGCGAATGTCATTTCTAGATGAGGTCGCACCTGGTTGATATATTCGATAACATTAGTACTTCTGTTGATGGAACTTCAGGACAAGTGAATAAAAGTTCACGACAAATGAGTACTATATGGTACTATAAACAATTTCTTAATACCCAATATGGAGGCGATATTGCGTCTGTCTTTGATTTAAGCTATTTTCAAAGCTAATTTGGACGCGTTAATCTCAGGAACTACTGGCCGGAATTGAAAGAATATTTTTGTATTGGTTAGTTCATTTATTGAGGAAGTTTCTAGGCTAAAAAGGTTAAAATTTCTATCCGAAAAGTAATAAAAAAATGTTGTGAATACGGAATAATAAAGTTTCACGCAGTCGTAGTCGCGGGCAATAGCTATTTAAATAGTAAGAAACAAACCGTCTCCAAAACATCTGTGATCTTGCACCCCGGCCGTGTGACCCTGGGCAGCAGTCGGGAGACAGTTCGACCGGCCTGCACGATGTTCAGCTCACGGTCGAACATCAGGTGGAACGGGAACACTCGACAGAAGGTCGCTGGACTTACTTTTGGCTCTGAAATATGTGGAGCTTCTGATTAAATCGAGTTTTCGCCTAATTTTACGTAGTCAAAACGTCCAAGTACTTTTCACACGGTCACCGCACTGTCTCCGAGGCGCATAGAGTAATGTATGAGCGACTATGAGAGGTTTCACATGGCACGGCGACCGTGTTGCGTCGTGTATAGAACACGGACGTGTATTCATTTTTTTTAAACGGGCTTTGGCCCACCACACATTTCCACCACTGTATCTTCTGTGTCGCCAGGATCAGCAGCGGTATCAAACCACGAGAACCCTTTGATGTGATCTCAGGGAGCCCGAGGGACGTGCTAAAGCTGTCTCGGGACCCGCAACGAAATTAATAAAAAAGTAACTAAAGTTTTCTTTTCGTCATTACATTCACGTTTGTTTATATTTACCATAATCTTTAGCTTTGTAATTTTCTCCTGTAGTTTTGAAGCAAACTACAGGAGAAAATTTATTTTTGAAGCAAAATTAAAGCTAATTCACTTTTGAATTTTGAGAATACCTAGAGACAATGTTTCTATTTCGGCGATCTCGGGGGCGGAGACTCGTCCTGTGGTGGAAGTCTCCGTGATGAGGAACTGCACGTGGTCACATTCCTTTTTCGTCTTCAGTATCTCAACCTTCACTTCGGTGTTGTGAAGTTTGCTGGTGACTGTCTGAAATAATGAAATGTGAGATTTATGTTGGTCTCAGTTCGACTAGGAATAATAATGATTAGCATCGGGCATTTTTTTATTAAAACGTTGAGAAGAATCTACGTTTTTTTGCGATGCTAGTCTACTATCTCTCGAAGTACGCATGTAAGGGAGTAGAGATATATGTCGATGTCACGTCAGAGAGATATCACGACGGTGTGTCTTAGCCGGACAGGACGTTGCAAAATGAGGCTTTCAAAGATTTTAACAGTAACCGGACAAGGCAACAAAATTATACCTTCACAATACCAATGACGATGTGCTCCAAGCCAGGTCTGTCGGAGTAGTAGTGAAGGACCAGCGCACCGTCTTCCGGACGTTCGGTGCAGCGGAAAGACGGAGCTCTCATACCAGGGTACAAAGTACCGAGATGGTCATGTAGACCGTCCAAGTTCTGAAAATATATGTTTGCGATGATGTGACCAAAGTCAACAATTGGCAGAGTTGCGGTGGGTTAATCGTGCCAGGAACTTTGCTCAAGCGAAGAGTGGAGCACCATGGGGTTTTAGTGGGTAAATCCTCGGAGAGTCCCACATACCCCGGCCGATGTCCCCAATCTGCCGAGGATGCGTAAAGCATTTCCCCATGCAACAAAAAGGTATGCTTTTAGTAGTTGTATAAAAATCGTCTCTGAAAATGTGTCTTAATACAAGAAAAAAATTTGTCGTTACGTTACGGTAAAACAGAGGCCTAGTATCTTCGATAAGGTTCCAATATTTTTGCCGGCCTTTTTATAAGAAGATGAGACTAGGGAAGGAGATTGGGGAAGTTGGGCCACCGGTAAACTCACTCACTGAACGAAACACAGCACAACGCCGTTTCGCGCCAGTTTTCTGAATCACTCCGATCGAGCCGGCCCATTCGTGCCGAAGCATGGGCCTACCACGGCAATGAGCATCCGTATTATATACTTGAGATCGGAAAATGACTCCACTCCATTAGTTTACGGACAGTCCACAAATAAGACTCCAAGTTCTTACCTGAAGAAAGTCCCTCGGAGTGGCCCCGAGCACTTGAAGTATCTTGTCGTAGCCAGAGTCTTGGCAGAACTCAAAGAAAGTCATACCGAAGAGCTCCAAAATAGCGTCTGCTGGAGTTTCTGTAAAACCAATGATCGCTATGAAAAAGTTATATTTTGAATGAAGCGAATAATAACTTTTTAAACTATTTTGAAACAAGAACGTTTTTTACTGTAATGAGATATGCTAATTGATTTATTTCTTAAGTCTATTAATTTAATTGTGCACGTCCTATGTGCTGTCATTAATCCAATCTCTCTTCGTGGGGCTGCTAGAAGAGATTTCTTTTTAGAAATAAGCAGATGTGTCGGTGTCGTCTTTCTGTGTTAATTATTGTTCTGTAATGTTTTTTATGTACAATAAATTATAAAATAAACGTAATAAATACCATACCGTATGTCAAAGTACCTTCAGTAGCTCTATCATAAGTTTGAAGCGATAGATTTTATCGATACTCCGATACCGACGACGTGATTTTTAGTATGGTTTTAATTCTACAAGTCACCATTAGAGTGACGACCCCCGTGGCTCAGTTGGTAAGCGCGTTGGTAGCGTGTCTTCATAGCATTTATCGATAGTCGATATCGAATAATAGTCGTCAGTACTAATCGACTATCGATAAATACTATTGCCTCAAGCTCAATTGAAGACATAAGTGGAAGAAGCGGATAGCTCTTTTACAATTTTCGAGTGAATACATTTTTTTGTTTCCTACAAAATTCCAAAAATATTGTATCTTACCTATTTCATTATCTAGCTAGTGTATCTAGCTGTACATCTAATCCATTTTTTTAATTTAAATCATTTTTCTAGTCCTAAAGCTTCCGTTTACACAAAAATCCGGCAGATTTTTAAATGTTACTTATCTGCTTCTTCCACTTATGTCTTCAATTATTTCCTTAACCTTACCTAGAACTTCTACAGCGGCAGCAATTAAATTATATGTTAAATCATCTTCGTATATTTGACGGACCAAAAAAGATCCCTCCATCGCTACTTCCGCCTTTTTCCTGGGTGAAGAGAAGGAATCATATTTATTTAATTAAAGGGATTTACGTACAAAAAATTACGATGTCAATCCCATCGTTCCTTATACAAAATATAACACAAATTATGACTCTAAATTAAAATTAAAGCAGTTTAGCAGCTTCCGAACGAAGGAATCATAATTTATTTTATAAGCAATCAAAATTCTATTAATTCCGAAACAAGAATTATTTATCTCTATGGACTGTTGGTATGAGCGACAATTGCACTATCAGGAAAATTGATACAGAACCAGATTGCGGGTCTAAGTCAGTTGGTTGCGTTATGCCAAACCCAGACGACTGAAAAAGAGCATGAAATTGACACAATATTTCGATCAAATAACGTAAGTCCATTAACTGGCTCCGTTTCAATTTCTTCGATGGTATAAAGGTAGTTAAGTGAAATTAACTAAGTAGGTTAATTACTTGATGGTTTCCCATGTCTTCTCGCCATAGGTCTTCATTACCAACAGCTCCAAAGCATAGTTCACGAACCCGTACTGTAAAAGAAACCGATAGTTTAAAAGCTATTGCCAATCATTAATACAGCAGCTCTACTCTCAACTGGCGCTTTTTAATATTCGGACTATATTTTTAACGTTATTTCACGTTTGTTAAGTAGGATGCATCAGTCCAATTCGTTCGTTTGAGTCTCAAAATATGAGCAACGGCTCCAGAAGGCAAGGAAAAAATTATTCTTTATTTGAACCCGCGAACACAAGAACAACTCACCATTTTGTAAGATGTAAGTTTCCAACCTGTAAATAATATATGGTCACTTAAAATCGACACAATAATAAATAGTTTTCATGTATATAATATACTTATAAGGCTTTAAGACTAAATAAAATATTTCCATTTTGAGCCCCTTTACGTTATAATTTCAACAAATTGTTAATCTTAGCAATGTGACAAACATTGTTGTTTTGTTGTTTGTATGTTTTCGACAATTACGAGTATACGTCGAAAATTTGCAAGTGTACTTGATACAATTTTAATGGCCCTTATGACTTTTATTAAGAAAAGATTACTTAAAAAGGGTTTTTTTAAGTCGAGTAGGCATTCTTCAAGTATTTATTCTTCAAGCATTTATCTTTTTCATATAATACATGAACAACACTAGTACAAATACCCTTTCATTCTTACCATTATTGGCATAATATCATATGTATAAAAACAATAAGTTATAATAATTATTGTTTGTGGAAGGTCTATCAAATTGTGTAATTGGTTTGGATTTGGTACGAAATGGAATTGGATAAAACTCGAATCGGTGTGACATGGTATTAGTAAAATTAAATGTATTAAGTGATTGATACTTTACATTTAAAACGCGTTGGCTAAAGAGTCCTATGATTTATGTGGTATCCCTATCAAGATTTTATCAAGTTTATTTATGACAAATAGTCAAGTTTATTTATATATGACAAATTTTCTACCATCGGAAAGCATACTATGAATCAACGCCATCTATGAAACAAAGTTATTAGTTTTGTAGAGAATGGTTACCGAGGCTGTAATGTTTTCTTACTTATGGAAAAGCTTAGTGTTTATCACAAAACCCCAATAGATGTCACTAGTGTGATCGAAGTTATGATTTTCACGGAAAAAATATTCGATGTTGAAAATATTCTTAACTCAAACTTAACTAAATGGTATGGTAGCTATTAGTTCTTAAGTATCTTTTTTGTAATGTAATTGATTAATTTTGCTTATAAAGGGCAAAAAAGTAGTTAAATTTGTTTTGAAATATTAAATACAAAATAAAAAATATTAAAAAAATGATGTCACAAAGTAATACAGCAACATAATCTCTAGTATTATTCCACTACAAACTATGATCAAAATAGTATTATTTTAACACAATGGTCCAATTTTTTCTACGTAAATAAAACAGCAAACTTATTTAACTCAATTGTGTACGGAAAAATGAAACCATTTAAACACAATTAAATATCAAAATTCTTACCTTAACGAAAATTTTCACTTTCTTTTATTCTTTTAAAAGACTTTATGCCCAGCCATAAATATTTTACGTTAGATTATGCTAGTTTTTATTAAAACTGACGACGTTCCTGCCACATTACTGCTCGCGCTCAGAGTTTAGCGCACACTGACGACGCAAGAGCCAATCAGAATACAGTAAATCTCTTTAGGTTACACTTACTGTTAACGTAAAATATTATACATAAATACGATAGAGAAAATAGAAAAATGAAACAAATATTTCAATGAATAATTTTTCCATCGAAAATTACTAACAGTTACAGGCGAGTTATTCTAATTTTAGTAGCGCCATCTAAAGTAACTTACGTGAAGCCTAATTTTTACATCATGCCAAAAGATGGTGCTAGCATATTGAAAATATACATGGGAGGAAATGATGGAAATTTCTACTATTTTAAAGGAATATTTATAATTTGATGATGAGCTGCTTACTGTTGTCATTGTCATGATATGAATTAAAGATAATAATATTATACTGGCGCGCGGCCCAGTCATAATACATTATGTTTTTGTGAAAGTCATACATTTTCCCGCCAAAAGTGTAGCCTGTATCCTTTTCCGTAGTATATTCTGTGGTATTTCACAGGTCGAGCTGGCCTATTCATGCCAAAGCACGGGTCTATCTCTGCAAATAAACCAGTTATCTATAGATAGAGTCCGTCTAAAACTGTCTAGCATATTTAGTCGAGTAGTAAAACTGTAGATATTAGGAGTGACTTTTATGGCGAAACTTCTGCGTCCTGTTTCCTCTTTAACGAAAGTACCATTAACGATGTTTCGTTGATGTGTCTCGGTAGTGTTTTTGAACGCCGGTAATATTTTATGGAGATAAACGTTCGTGTCTTTGTATGTTTGAAAAAATTCCCGAAGCTACTGAACCGATTTTTAATTTCTTTTCACCATTACAAAGTGACGTACGAAAGTGATTGTTTGAATCTATATATTAATACGCGAACAGAAAACTTTGTATCCCTTTTTATGAAAGACGCGTAGTAAAAGCATGAAATTTATCCCAGTTATAGTTGATATGGAGCAGGACCGTGGAATACTAATATTATTTTAAGATACGGTTTAATTTTTCATATATTTAGTATATAAAACGCTAAACATACTACAACACGTACACTACAATATTTTGACATGACACGATCATCATACACGAAATACTCTTTTGCTTATGATTGAAGTCTGTGATTTTTTAAAATAAAATTTAATGGCCTGGTAAAAAGATCTTTATACCAAATTGAAGTTTGTGATTGTATTAGGAGTAAATTATAATTTTATAGGTCCTCTACATGGTGGATTTCAATATTTATGGTTATTAATTATATTATGTATAATAATTTCGACCACAAGGCGACCTCTAGACCTCTATAAATGATCATAATTATGCAAGATTGAAGTAACACTTATATTTTACCGTTGTACTGTTATCTTATTTTTAAAAGTCTGTCAATCTTCAACGTACACAACTACCCTGTTAGCGGTAGTCGAAACGGCTTTCGAGTTACGAGAATAGGGCCCAGCTATATTCCATTTCCCGTAGATTGGTATAAAATTTCATCCAAAGTTTAAAAATTTGTATGTAACTAGACCATGCCTGAGTTGCAGACATGGTCTAGTAGCGCCAAAATTCGTTTTTCGCGTAAGAACCGTTCATTTTCCCGGAAAAAAATTATCCTATGTTCTTCCAGGGCACTCAAAGTATGTCCATAACAAATTTCAGAAAAATTGGTTTGATCTGCTCTTTGAGCGTAAAGAGGTTACAGACAGACTGACATACAGACTAAGACACAAAGAGACAGACAGACACACTTTCGCATTTATAGAATTATTATGGAACTACAAGAAGTAAGGAACTATATATGTATGGATTCCGTGGTAAGTTAAGTATGATGTAATAGCCGGGGAGGTGAGAGTGCTATTTTTGTAGTAATTCGAGCGTCGCGGAGACCTAGTAAGTTTAGTAGAATAGGTAAAACGTTGAAAAAAATATTTTTTTATTTTAGCGGAAGGATAAGATGCTTCAGCGATTTTAAGGTTACATGAACAAAATTGCTTTGAAAAAAATGCTTACACTGAACATTTATTGGATGTTTTTAGACAGCAAGGTCTAAGGCATTTAGTTTAATGTGACATAAAATATATGTGAAGCTTGGTTATAAAAATATGAGGCTACAAAGCCTCAAACATAACTACAAAGTTATGTTACTAACAAAACATAACTACAAAGTTATGTTACTAAATATCCTCACATATCACATTTAAATCATCAGAGTGTTACATGAAAGTATTCTTTGTTGTATATTTAACACCCCATTATATCTTAATTTAATGGTTTTGACATTTCCGTACCTAAAAATGTCTTTTTAAAAATTACTTTCTAAGTACTGAAGTAACTTAAAAATCTGATTTTATACCATGATAACTATGTAGAAAGCCTACACTTGCTTAATCTGACGCGGTCGAGTATATCCAAGATCTCCCTCTTGGGCTCCCCTACTATGAGTAGATATGAGTGTAGCTGACCGATTGCCCCGCAGTGTCCGCACCCTGCCCATTAGGTAATTAGCCGCGCCTGATACGTGGAATCAGTTTAAAAACACCCTTCTATAATAATTACTATTACTACCATAATAAAAACCACTACGTTTTCTAATCTGTGTAGATTTTTAGAATCGTTGTACTATTTTTTTTCACTAACAACATTGAATCTAAAAAAAATTCGTGTCGTAAAACTTCTGCGAAATGGTACTTGTCGTTTAGATCGACATAAAGTCTGGCTTACACGTATTAAGAAGATAAAGTAGGTAACTAAATGTTAACTTAATTGTAAGTTAATAATTTGTGCATGTAAACACAAAATTTAGTAGTAAATTCCAAGTAAAATGAAATTAAGTTAAAATTTCGTTGGCTACTTATCTACTCGTACTTAATACACGTAAACCAGACATAAAATTTAAAGACGTTATTATTAACAGTTATTTACAAAACAAAACCTCTGTATATATTTCAGTCTTTAAGCGGATTGGCCTTATTATTTACTGTGTCATGCAAAAGGCCAATTTGCCGCCATTTTAAAATAAACGCCACTTTTAATTGCCGCCTCTGCGATAACGAGCGACGTATCCGTGTAATTTTAAAATATTTGTGTTCAATTAACTGGAGGGAAACATTTTCCCTGCTTTTTTAAATACTATTTTAAAAGAAATATTTTTCATATATTTCTGACATTTTACTGACTGGTTTTAAAAGTGACTATAAATTTTTAAAGTCTAATTCTTACTTAATTTTAAGCTATGCAATTACACGTTTGTGTGAATGCAATCTTGAAGCGGTCACTATGCTTTACGATTGTTTTCATACAGGCAACCATTCTGTCACGAATCGCGATGCAAACGATGCAGTCGTAATGCAATCACATTATTATTCATACGCGCTTCAGAAACGGGTACAATCAAATGTGTAAAACCATAGAGAAATTATATAGAAATTATATATATTATATTAATATAAAATAATTGGTCTATGGTAAAACGAAAAGTACAAACCCTTCCTCCATTTACATCGATACCCGCACTGCAAATGCGTGACGCGTGTAAGTGAGCGATGGAACGCAAAGCACAACGATAGCATCGCAAAGATTCGCCGTGGGCCCTTAAGAGCGGCTATAGAAATGAAAAATAGGTATTTGTATGAACTACTGTCTCTAACCACAAGCCGGGGAGAACGCAGAGCGCGGTAGAGACAACTGCATCTTGGATAGATAGATCCCTTCAATTCAATATTTTATTTAAATAAGTTACAAAACTCACTTGTTAGTAAAGGCTTTAAGGGAACAAGAAATCAAAGACGCGTTGTCCCCGGATTCCTTCTCCAAAACATTACCGATTTTAGTTTTTTTTTTGCATAAAAAATAAAAGAAAGGTTCAAGCTGTATTCCTATGTTTTCCTTATTTTATATAATCTAGCCAAATTTGTTTTCTGGATGTTTGAACGCAGCGAAAAATCTAGTCATTTTTCACGTTTTTGAACGTCCATATCTCTATTAATAATTAAATTATAAAAAAAAGAAAACATAGGGACATGCTAATAGTGGCCATTAATATTTATTAAAAAGAATATATAATTCTACCGGCATTATCCTGGGAGGAAACAGGAGACAACATTTGTATGTAAAGTGTCTCCTCTTAATACAGTTTTACAAGCCAGCACAGCAAGCTAGTGTCAGTAGTATTTCTAGCTTTGCGTAGACAAAACTTGCTAGATTTCTAAGCAAGTAAGCTAAGTAGATTTTTTGACAAGCCAGCAAGCAAGTTCTTAAGTGAATTAGCTTGCTATCCTGAATAACAAACCGTGTATCCCGGGCATAATAAAAAAGTTACCATCCTTACTACAAGCGTCAAGAAATCAGTACACGTCTCCTCGTTGAGCAAGATAATTAGTTTGCCTTAATTACTACATAGACTAACAGACTTAAAGTCTCAACCCTCAACGCCTTAGACTTAAATTAATGCTTGTCTGCCCGACAGCCGGCGCTTAACCTTCTGTTACGGATTATTAACAATAATTAAATTATTATTAAGATTATCCAAAAGTCAGGATAGGCATATAAAATGGGCCTTCTGTACAAAATTAAGCGGATATTGAATATGTTTAGGGTTCCGTACCCGAAGGGTAAAAACGGGACCATATTACTAAGACTTCGATGTCTGTAAGTCTGTCCGTCTGTCTGCCTCCAGTCTGTATCTCAAGAACCGTAATAGCTAGAGTTGACATTTTCACAGTATACGAGTATGTATTTCAATTGCCGCTATAACAACAAATACTAGAAACAAAATAAATGTAATATTTAAAGATGGCTTTAGTACAACAAATATGTTTTTTGCTATTTCCTTCCTTAATAATAGATTGATAAATTCGACGTACTCGTTCTTCGTTATCTGATTTTTAATAAAAAGAATTATATAATTGTTGAAGTAGGAATTCAAACTTACTGAATCCCTACCTCGACAATTGAATAAAAGTTTTTTTTGCCTATTTTTCTTGTATTTATAAATATGAAAAAGTTTTGTATTGATTTCTATCACAATCTGGGCAAACAGTATCTTTTTTATCTACCATGACTTTGAAGTAAATTTTTAGTATGGTGATTTTATTTTCGCAATATAATTTTTGTCATACTAATAACCGTAGTCTGTGTCGAAAATCGATAAATACTTATGGTTCAAGCTCATGGCAGAGCCAAAGGAAGATCTTTTAAAATTTTGATTTTTATTGAGTTGTAGTAATTTCTAGTGACACCGTTATCATAAATATAGGTAAATCATTTTCAGGATATTCTGTCGACAATTTAATATACGACTGGAGACTATTTCTGCTTTAAACATTTCTAATACGAAACTTTTCGTTAGGTAAATTCAACACAGCCAGATTCTATTCAACTGTTTGTTGAAATACCCTCGAGAGCCGCGCACCAGCAATTTAGCAAATCAAGCCGTTCTAGGAAGTTTGGGGGGAAAGTTAGGTCGAGTTCATGCTAAGTATTTTATGATATCAAAAAGGGAAAATAATGAGGCCGAATTCCTTAGAGAACAAAGGCCTAAGAGCTATATCGTGGGGGATATATCTTCTGTAAGATATATCTTCTGTATAATATTTAAAACCTTGACTTACAATAGTTATGTAACTTTGTTTTTAAATATTTTTTATAACAATTTTACAAATAAGTTACAATAGATTGTTATATTTACATTGACTTACAAATACTTATGCATTTAAAACAATTATTGTTTATTAAATTAGTTTTAAGACATATTGATGTTATTTTCCATCTTTTAGGTAAAAGATGGACCCGTGCGAGTTTCGTACGCCGGTTCTTCTCGCCGGGTTAGTTCCCGAACCGGTAGGCCCCGTAGTCTCGAGTCTCGTGTTCAGAAAGTGCACATAAAGTACCTACTTATTTTGAATAAAAAGATTTTGATTCGATTTGATATTGAACACGATGATCTGTAAACGATTCTATAATGAGAAGTCATTGTAAATGATATGTTATGGCAGAACCAAACTCTTTTTTTTGTTGCTAATGCTATAAGAATAGTCATAGTTCTTGCCTTCAACACGATCATAGATTCATACTAATTCTTGAGAAAATATTTGTTTGTTTATTCTTCCTTCACATCTTAAAGAAACAATTAGATTTTTGGTAAAGACTAACCTCCTTATTCATAAAAATATACAAACAGCGTTCAATTAATCGAGATTCGCACTTCCTTTTTTAAATATTAAACATCACACGACAGAAAGGTAAGACAATATAAATAAAGTGATTTTGATTTGTGATACAATTATTTCTGAGTATATTCGTGTTTATGCGGGTGAATCAACTTTTTTGAATTGCAATTTCTGCCTTTCCGAGCTTAAACTGTAATAATTCCAGTTACTATTACAGTATTTAAATCTGATTATATACACATTATCTTTAAGCTAAAGATTAATATAATAACTGAGAATTTTCAAAAAAATACAGTTCAAGTTATATGTTTACAAGCACTTGCCCGGGGACAAAAAGTGCCCCAGAATTTCTATCGAAATATGGTTTTGTCCTCTAGGGGGTTGGCTCAGACCTTAACGTTATCGCTTCTTTATAGAATCGCCAAACAAAATGTATAAGATAGACATAAGCGTTCGTTACGCGTTATGTCATTTACATACATTTTGTTGGAGATTCTACAAAGAAGCGAAAATGTACCTATATACATATAGGTCTCTGTATGTATAGATCTGGACCACCGACTTTATACATACAAATGTTTTGATTTTGTGTTTATTAAGTAAATTATCGGTTAAGATGTTTCATCGAATAAACTTATTTTATCAATATAAATATGCTGATTGACTTTTTATTCAAAGATTTGTCTGGAACAAAAAAAAGTTGATTTACTGGGTAGGGATTCCCTTTGCGGATTTAACAGTAACACACTGCTATTGAAAGTAACTTTTAATAAACCTTTACGGGAAAAGGGACATTACAATAAAACACGGGTTAATTTCCTTTGTCCGTTATCAGTCAGGACCCGTGAAAGCAATCAGCGAGTGGTGGAATGGAGCGATGTGTGTGTGCCGGAATGATTTGAATAATTCCTCCATTGTGTATGCGTGGACAATTTTTTTCAAAGTTTAAAATCAATATGCGTTCAGTTAACGCAATTTGTCATATTTTGTTGTAAACATTATGATGACCATCTTTAAATTGTTTATTGCTCGGTAGCTAATCATTAATCCTTAACACAAATAACTGAACACTTTTCGAGCATGTAGTACTTTTGTCATAAGTATCATGTCATGTCATGCCACACCAGAGTAATAAGTCATAACTCTTAGGGCATGTTTCACCGCATTCTGATAAAGTTTCTGTTAGGCTTTTTTGAAAGATTATCTATACAACATCTGTCAAATAAAGTTGTGGATAGACTATCTATAAACGGTGCAACAGGCCTTTAAGGTATAATAGTCCTACTTTTGGCCGTGGTTTTGCTCGTAAAAAATATTGTGATAAACTTTCGTCCACTGTTTTTCCCACGAGAGAAAGTTTGTCAAAATCCTTTCTCTAAAGCAGGATCAGGACGCCTTCGTCATAATATCCAACTGTCAGTCGGATATGCCGCGTGGCGTGAGCTGTCGTTGTGCGCTCATAGATAACGATGTCAGTCACTCTCTTAGTCACTTTTGAATTTCATACATTTAGAAACAGGCACTTTGCTTATGGCCCGTTGAAACTCAAAAAAATGTGAGTCGAACTGGTTTTTAGAAGTATTTTTTTTTTTTAATTTATATAATATTTGAGTTGATTTACGTTAAAAATACTACTTATCAGATCTCGTTCAAAATATTTGTCCATTGTAGTTTATATGATAACATACATTATAAATTTTTAAAATTTTATTTTAGAGGAATCCCACACACATTATTCCACTTTTTTTGCCGTGGGAGAGCCATGCTTCGGCACGAATGGGCCGGCTCGGCCGTAATGATACCACGGCCTCACAGAAAACTGGCGTGAAACGGCGTAGTGCTGTGTTTCGTTCAATGAGTGAGTTTACCGGTGGCCCAACTTCCCTAATCCCTTATCCCCATTTCCATTCCCCATTCCCTCATATAGGCCGGCAACGCGACTCTTCGGATGTCGCGAGTGTCCACGGGCGACGCCAGTTACTTTCCATCAGGTAACTCGTCTGCTCGCTTGCCCCCTAAATATAATAAAAAAAACTTTAAAAGGGTATATCGCATAAATTATTCTGTTAAGAAAAAAAATGATGTAAGAAACCTCAATTTTTACTTTTAAACTAAAAGAAAAGAAAGACCTATCTAAAGACACCCTACACGTATGGGTTTGATGCAAAAAAAAAATTCTAATTCATTTCGAAGTATGGGAGACCAGCTTAAAATTAATAACTATTCATAATGTAGAATCTTATCGCGGTTTACAGAACAAATCTACTCGCCAAGTTTCAACAGTATACTTCCTATGGACTAACGGACAGACGGACAAGGCGAACCTATAGGGTACCGTTTGGCCCCGGAACCCTCAAAAGTAAAACTCAAATATTAGCTATTGCTTCGTGCCGTAAAACTTCAGACAATATTTTCTTTTTACAACATTGTAAGAGGAAATGCAAGGGTCAATAATAACATTATTATAGCAAACACATTAAGTTCTTTACGACGTCATAAAACTATACATTGTTAGAAGCACGCGAAGTTAACTTTCAGCTTTTTTACCAGATTACCAGTGTGCTAAAGTGTTGTCCGCAACTACGTTCCCACAATCTCTTGGAAATAAATTCTTCATATATTTCAGTCATTTTTAGGAGTTTAAGGGCCGATCTTACTGCTAGCTGACAAGTGCCGGATAGTCTGCCCACAACTTTTTTGGAGAATCTGTCAAAAAAGTTGCAGATAGCCTATCAACAACTTAATCAGTAAGTGGTGAAACAGGCCCTTAGTATATCTTTTATTCATAAAACATAAAATGAAGAGATAACCTTATTAGTTTCACACAAAAAATATATAAATTAAACCACAATTTCTAAAAAAAACATTTCAACAAAATAAATAGTCTTACTCGTTATAATTCAATGATCTGTTTGAAATTAAAGAAATGAAAACATTTCCTCGATTTAAGTTATCGAAGTATGCAAAATCGTTAATGATGTTTCGTTTGATAAATAATTTTAACTTAGCTATAAAATAAAATTAAATCGGTCAAAGCCAAAATTAAATATTGTGTTTTGAGATAACTCGTGTTCCAACTTCCACTCCTTCGTAATTAAAATTATTTATTTAAAGTCGATGTGATAAATTCATAATTAAAATTGATATGCTGTTATTGAAATATTAATTAATATGAGAGATCGCCATGTAGTCGAAATTCGACAATAAATATTAAAATCCATCGTGTATAGGAGCTATAAAAAATCAATTTCCAATTTAAGTACAGACTTGAAAATGGCATAAAGGTCTCGATACCAGGCCATTAAATTTTATTAAAAAAACAGACTTCAACCATAAACAAAAGAGTATTTCGTATACGATTATTATCACATGCCAAAATATCGTAGTGTACGTAGCGTTTTATTTGTTAAAAATATGCAAGATTGAGGCATATCTCAGAATTATATTGGTATTCCACGCTTCTCCAGCATATCAACTCCAACTGAGAAAAAAATCTTGCTTTTACATCTACGCGTCTTTCGTAAAAAGGGGTACAAAGATTTCAGCTTGCGAATTAATATATAGATATGCCTCCTTACCCAGTTTTGTTATCAGGTTTCTAGAAGCTGGGCACCTCTTTCTGCGCTAGTCTAAACAAAACAAACACACCACATAATGTGTAAATTTTTCAGTTTGGCAATCAAACCTATGACTTACTGGTTTTTAACTCCTTGACTACGATGTGATTAGAAATCTGACCCCCAACATTTCATTCAAAATCTTAGGTTTATTAAACTAAACTTAGTTCTTTTCACTAGCGGGTTTGATAAGCGATATAAAAATTAATGAATCAACTACTCAGGTAAATCGATATACAAGGTGCAAAAATATTCTTTAGTATGTAGTAGCGTACAGCAAAATGAAACCTATATTAGTAAATGTCATAAAATGGCATATTATCGGGCCGAAACAACCTCGTTGACGTTGAGTGCAGTGGACAAACGGCGTAATAGGCCTACATTTTATTATTTTTTTCTATTTCAAAACTTCGTCATCAAATTCAAACAAACGGATCAATTTAATTACGAGGTTCAATGTTTGGATTCATCAAATATAATCTGTATTTTGTGTCACCTCAACGTATGGACAGAATTTCATCTTTCATTTTGCCGGCCCATTTTTACGATTTCATTTATAGATGTGATATTTTATTGCCCCATAAACCTTTAGTGGTGTTCGAACGTGAAAAGTATTTGAGATATGATTTCTTTTTGTCATTTATAGATAGGAATAAAATGTTGATCAATATGTTTAGTGTTGCACGTGGTGAAGATACAAAATTTAACGTTGAAAATTTTTGCCGAATATTGATGTTAATTCTAACATTCATATTTAATTATACTACATTAAAATAATTGAAGATTATGATTACGATTACACAATCATAATAATTTAATTAATGCTAGCGAAAAGAACTAAGGAATAAGCTTTGAAAATTCAATACTTAGTGAATAAAGCGGAAGATTTTGAACTTGCTCTCAGAAACTACTGGCAGGAATTGAATTTTTTTTTTTGCGTTAGTCCGTTTATAAAGGAAGTATAGGAAGGAACAATAACTGATCAAGTGTTCTGACCGCCCTAGGCTAATCGTCAACCTAATCAGTTTTTCATGTCACTAGATTAACAAAGCATGGGAAGACATGAATTTAGCGCCCCCTCCCAATCCTTGCGCCGTAGACTGGAGCCTTATTAGCCTATAGGTTAATTAGGCTCTGCCAGTAGAAGCCATGATTATAGCTTAATGATTGCATGCTATGGGTAAAATGATTGATTTTTACCCATACCCGTAGGAACGTAAAATTCAATATGAATTCGCGACAGTTTGCTTGCTGTATCATTATCATCGCTTATTTAGAGCTAGCCCAATTCCATATTTCACTCACATCAAAGACATTTCCATAATTAAATTAACAACCGATCGTTGTAACAGTCAAAGCGCTTCTGTATCTTATTACAACAACCTAATGAGAAGGTAGTTTCCAAAGGCTTTATGCAACTAGCGAAGTTGCCGAAATCGTATCGCTGTGCTTACTTGAATTTATGCCAAAATTGAGCAATAGTTTATTTGCGAACTCCAAAATATCTACAGAACTGGAATACATAATATTGTTGCTTTCAAATAGAAGATGGCTTCAAAATACCTTTATAGTTTCCTGAGTTTTTAGGGTTTAGGGGATTGCGCTGAAAGCAATCTGATCGGACGCTGACAGCCCATACAAAAATGTCCGCGACTGACACCCCATACAAAACGTCCGCGACTTACGCCTTATAGTTTGCACACTTCGATGTAAAATGGGGAAAGTTGAAAATGAGCCAGTTGACGGACCTACGTCATTTAGTCCGAATATGTCAATTTCATATTATAAGTCGTGATCTGCCGGCTTGGTTTAACATAACCTGACTGTTGACTGTGTATCTGTTTCAATTGATTGTACAATTATTATTTAGATCACAGCTGTCAGTCGCGTCCGTAATACGCGTCGATCAGTATGTTTTCCGCTTTATATTGAGACATCGACGTGTCCGTTTGACAGTTAAAATTTTCACGGATTTGTATTTCCGTTGCGGTTTTATGGAAAATACTTAAAATAATCGCAATGATATTTTGTTATAGGATCTCCGATACAACATACTTGACATTTTGCCATCATTTTATCTAGTTTTGCTCATTAATAGCACGTACAATAACAATATAGTTCACTATTTTATGTTACAATCAAAATATATCAAACATTACTTTTAGGGCACGTTTCACCGATTACTGATAAACTTTCGGTTAGGCTATCCACAACTTTTCTGACAGATTCTTCAAACAGATCTGGCAAATACAATTGTTGATAGACTATCTGTAAGCGCTGAAACAGGCTACTAAAACCTACTAAAACTGCTGGAATGTAAAGTTAATTCTGTTCGCCAAATCCGATACTGGATCAGAAATATTTATGTTTTCAATCAAAATCGCTTAAATAGTTTATATCTCAACACACACAAACCGCTTCAAAAATTGGAAAGGAAATAGAAAATGGATTTCGTTCAGACGGATAGAGAGAACATAAAATATGGCGGGACCTGGTCGACTTAATGAAATACCGGGCGCTGCAATTTCTGCTATGCACTTTCAATTGTTCCCTAGCTACTTGTATTTGTAATGCATATCTGAAATTTCCTTGGGATTGGCACGTTTTAATAGAATTTCATGAAGCTTGCTAGATGTGACCTACAAGGCTTTTTTGGTCTAGTAGGTTTTATGTGCGTTAACTCAACTTTATGGACGACGTTAATAACAACAAAAGAAATGTTTTATTTCTGAGGAAAATCTAAACAATTTGATCTGAATGTTGTGTTGATCAGCCATCAGTTTAGGTTACCCAGCTAAACACACCAAAAATCGCAAGTTTTTCTTTTGAATATCATGCTAGTTTTATAATAAAGAAATATCTCAATAATACAGACCGCGGTTTAAACTGTTCATTTTGTATTAAAAATTTTAGGTTCAGTTAAACATCGCTCTACCTCGCATCTATTCACAAGGTCTGTATTGCATTAAGGATAAATCGTATAGGATGTCGTCGATGATATTCATAATAGAGTTACACGTAAACCCAATTGACCGGGTATAATGACGTTATGGTCAGCAAACACGCGCGCGAGGCGGGACTAATTGTTCTATCCCTTCATTAATAACCTTATATGAAACGTTAAAGGTTATTCATTTTCAATACACGTCGAGGCTTGATAAAAGCTAGAGAGTATAAAAGTATACTTCCATACAAATATTATAATTGGGATAGAATGTTTGTTTGTTTCTTTGTCCTTGCTTTACATTCTAACGAAGCTATCTATCGACTTGATTTTTGGCATAGACTTGGTTGAAAGGGTGAAGAGTAACTTAGGCAACTTTTGGCCATGAAAGAACATCAGAAGAACTCACAATATTCGTATTTTTATGCAATCTTCGAATCCTATGCCAGCGAAGCCGAGGGCAAAAACTAGTGTAATATTTTTAAAATTCAAATCGAAATGTATTGTAATGCGTAGCGATGGTGCAAAATAAAAAGTTGAATGGCGTCTCACGCTACATTATCATCATATCTAACTTTTATATCATCGTCGAGTAACGTTTCATTTCATTTTAGTTTCAATGTACTCTAGAGTCTAGAAAAAATACCTAGAATTACAAAATTTGGGTAGGACGTTATCTCTATATATCTAGGTTAAACGAAAAAAATATATATATGTTCTGGCATTAAATAATTCCTCATATGAGTTACTATTGACAAATAAAAAACTTTTCAATCTACCTTTTATAGAAGTGGTAAAAAATTTTTATAACATAGAAATAAAAAGATAGCATAGTAAAATTCATACATATTATCCAGGAGAAATATTTTGGCAAAGGCTTTTATTGATGAAATAATTTTTAGACCCTGTTATAATTTATAGCAGCCCGCCCCAGCCGAACCGGGTCAAACACATCAAATATTAACCGGAGAGTATTCTGTTTAGTATGAGCAACACTGTTATATAAATACATCTACTTTATTAACCTACGAGAGGCTTAAGTATTAAAAGGCTAAGTAGACCGAGTAGCGCAAATTATAATTATTATGATGTATCTAATTATAAATTTTATGAATGTTATAAATTTCTATATTTCCTGCGATCATATGTATTATGTTTTAACAACTTTTAGTTCAATTCAAAATTTATAGAATCCATTTACATTATAAAATTATCATGATATCATGTTTCGGCCAAGCTTACGTGGCCAATGCGACTACGAAGCGGGAGCGTCTGTCGCATGCGATGTTGGACGAGGACGATGCCTATGTTAATAAATGCGCCTTGAACTGGCTGCGTCAGTGAAACGAGACACACGCGTCAAGTGTCAGAGACGTGTACGGATATTATTTTGTCACCACACAACACGTACAAAACGGTAATTATACGCACTGCATCTAAATGATGAAAAGACGGGCTTACCCTACCTTAGCTAAAATAAAAAAAAAATATTCCAAAAACTATTTGAGTCAATTTGGATTTTTATATTTTTAGTTAAATATTTAAGGAACAGAAAAAATGCTAAGCCAAATAATTTGTGGGGGTCTTAACATTACCAGGCGCGTGCAACAATAGTTTGCGGAAATGGCTTGCAAACTGTGAGAATAGTTTGTGCGGCAACTTGAAATTTGAATACAGGATTTTCATAAGTAAACTATGAGAGTCCCAGGTATATTTATGGAAGATAGGAGAGATACAAGGTTTTAGCTTGCCTCAAATACTTACTCAAGAATTGCTCCCAGTATTTGTGACTTTTCTTACAAAACATGAAGTAAGCAGTTCGCACCGTAGTCGCACAGGTGTCCCGCGTTGTAGACGCCACCGCACCGTTTCTCGCATTGCAGACGCGTAGATTTGGCCGCTTTAAACTTTTGAATTCGAGCCATTAAATCGTAATTTCTTTTCCTTTTTGTAGAATCGCTTTAAAATCGAAATAAGCACGTAATAGGGAAGTATAATTATATTTGAAATTTGATCGAAGTTAATCCGTTTGAGGTATACACCGTCGGAAATTTAAATTTTAGATGAGAGGCGAGCACTAATTTGAGATGCAAATAATGATTTATTGGTAACTTGATAAGTCAATCATTTTCATTAATTTTCCGTGTTGAGCTCAAAGTGAAATTTTAATTTATAGAAGTATGAAGTAAATTTTGCTGTTAAAGTGTCTATTAATATAAAAGTAAGCGCGTTGGTAGCTTAAGCTGGGGGTTGCGGGTTCGAATCCCGCCGACGGAGCAAGTTTTTTAATGTTTCTGGGTCGTGGATGTGTATTAAATATGTACATATCATAAAGTAAAAATCTAAAATATGTGTATAGTATAAAAGTATTAAATATATTTCCGTTGTCTGGTACCCGTAACACAAGTCCCTCAGGTACTTA
>JAOTAV010004380.1:2458-31192 GCA_026546445.1 Cyclargus thomasi | reverse complement strand
CGACAATGTTATCTTTGATCAGTTGCCAGCTTATCATTTTCCAAACTTTCACATACAGAAAAGCGTCATCAGCACCTATACCTATCACAACAACTATGACTAATAAATTCATAAATGGAAAAAACTCCAAGTTTAACACATAGATATACAAGAAGTATGCCACACCAAGAGAATATGTGATGGCAATGAATAACATCACGGTAAGTATTAATGACTTAGTATACACATACACTAACACAAATACAAAGAGACCACCGAGGCCTATCAACCATGTATCCTTAATAATCCACATATCAAAAAGAGCATTCTTTAGACCAAAATCTACAGCAGATATAGTAAGAGATTCATAGGACATTTTTGAGCTTTGTAATTTTAAATAGTAGTTTAAGATAGTACTACTACTGGGCAATGGCAGGAAGATCATCACATTCTTAACAAATGTATTCGATATATTTTTTGGTGAAAATGCATCTGAATCTATAATATAGAATAACAAATTATAAACAGCGTCATACTGTGTGCAGAACTTTGGAACTCTACAGCGGTTGAGTTCACAAGACTCCATCAGGGTAAAGTTATGAAAGTACCCTGCACACTTCTTTAAAATATGTATAGTTTTTCTAACATCTTCTTTACTTATATTATGGCATGAATTCTTGCCAGACATTAAAGCTATATAATTTGGCACACTCCATATAGAACAACAGTAATCATTTGAATGTGATCTCTGGCACAGTCTGTTGTACTCATCATTAGCTATATTAATGAGCAAGGTCTGTAAGTTACACATCTGCTTGACATTCTCATAAGACAGCATGGACTTACTGTTAGTGGCTGTAACAACTAGGTGTGCGTAATCTGCGGCAGGGGCTCCACACACCCCAGATCCATGGTTTATCACATTGTCGCGAGTGTTGGGCATGTCCCTGAGAGACTTCCACTGCTCCCTGGAATGGTTCCTGAGTAGTTCTGTATCTTCCTCCTCGTAAGTTGTATTCTTTCCAAAGCCCCAGTGAACATGATCAGAGGAAACATTTGTTTGTGATGAATTAGACAGTGTTTTAACGAATCCAATGTTAGTATTGTATTTGTTGTGTCTTTGTGGGCCTTTTTGACTTGAGCGAACTCTTCCCTGCTTTTTTCTATGTTTGTAAGTCTTGTTCATTCGTATTTGGTCTTCTATTTCCTGTGGGTTGACTGCGAGACTTTTCGAGGGTCTCGTTTCATCGATTAAGTTCTCCCACGCGATGAAACGGTGAGCAAGGGTGGTTCCCCTCGTTTCGAATCCTGTTATTGGATCAGAAAATGAAGGAATATTGTGACAGACCAGCGGAATAACAGTTAATATTGTACAAATAACTGTCACTGTAAAAAGAAATGCGTACGAATGTCGAACGATGAACCTTGCGTAGGCCGACAACATTTTCACTAGTTTTCCTTAACTTCATTTTTACAATTTAATTCATTTTCTTGTACCTTGCAGAATTTTTATGATACAGTCAAATAATATAAAACTAGGCAAAGAATCACTTTTAACTAGGATTCTTATCATCTTTATGTATAAAATAGATATTTCTTTACGCATTGATATAGAAAATTGAAAAAATCCTGGGGATTACTACATTATTTTCAGAAATCAAGATTTTAAACAAAACCCAGAAAAATACATGAGATATATAAGATTTTCATAGACAATTGACACTGACAACTTATTTTTTAGGAAGATACGAAGTAGTGATGGTCAACTTTATTTCCTAGCTCGAGTCAGCTCGAGTTGGGCGTAACTGGAGTCCAATCTAGGCTCTAGTGAATGGGACATTTTCTAAATTTTAGTTCGTGAATCTATACGATTACGGCACAACGACAGACAACTCTAGATTTTCTGTTGGATCCCGTCTAATCTAAAATTAATTACTATTGGTTCCCTACTGATCTGAAACTTCATAATGACAGCGTAAGTCATGTTACTAAAAATTAAAAAATGCTGTCCAGATTTGACATAAGTAAGCCCTGCTTGAGATTGTCATTAGTATTTATCTAGTATATATCCTTTATTTATGCGTCAGATGGTAGGATTGTTTTGGTGATTCACTCGATTATACAAAGCTTTATTATTTCATCATTAAATCTTATTTGTTGAAGAAAAAGAGGTTATTAAAATGTTTTCTACGAATCCCAACTATACTAAACTAAAGACGCACTTGAGGCTTGCAATAAACCGTCTAAAATTATTGGAAAAGAAAAAAACTGAGTTAGCACAAAAGGCAAGGAAGGAAATAGCCGAATATATTGCGAGTGGCAAAAGTGAGAGGGCTAAAATTCGTGTGGAACATATTATAAGGCAAGTATCTCCGTTGGATTGTTGAAAACAAGGAATTCCACTTGGAACTTAATTTTTTATCTAATTTGGATATATATCATAAATTTAACATGTAGGGAGGACTACATGGTGGAAGCTATGGAGATAGTTGAGATGTACTGTGACCTGGTGCTTGCTCGGTTTGGTCTTGTGACTCAGATGAAGGAGCTGGACGAGGGGCTTTGCGAGGCCATTTCCAGCCTTATCTGGGTTGCTCCAAGGATGCACACTGATGTACAGGTATAAGTATATTTTGTTATTAATAAGATCATGTAAGTAACAAATGTGTCCATAATAACCATGAATTTTGTAGTTATATTATAAAAAAAATCTGCTACCCTTTATGAAAACAAACACTACCTTGAAGGAGAACTAAACACAACTAAATTGTAATATAATTTTTTTTTTGTTATAGGAACTGAAGGTAATATCAGATTTGTTGACTGCAAAGTATGGGAAAGTATATGCTGATGCCTGTAGGAATGAAAGTGTGGCAACAATCAGTGAGAAACTCAGGCACAAACTGTCAGTGCAGAGTCCACCAAAAATACTTGTAGAAAAGTACCTTATAGAGATTGCTAAAAATTACAATGTGGAGTATAAACCTGATGAACAAGTTATGAGGGAAGAAGAAGGTTTGTATCTTTTGACTTAAAATAATATGTTATACCTATTAATTTTAAAGCTTATAAAAACAGTATTGAATGTATAATATTAAAATAGTACCATAACCAATTATATATGTTGTGATATTACGTAATGATTCTTTAAAACTAAATAAATAATCATTACAGCACGAGATGCTATGCTGATAGACATAAATGGTCCACCGAATCCCCCTGGCTTCATTGGTTATCCTGCACCACCACCGATACCCCAATTACCAAACTTACCACCAGTTCAGCCATTCAATTATCCATCCGTAAGTGGGATTTAAGTAATATTGGTAAATAGTTCGTATATTAGTTATAGGCAATAAATTCTAAAGCTGTCAGTTTTGACCTTGTCATGCTTAAACCCTTGAATTCAATTATTATAGGACATAAGATAATTTCAATGCAGAAAAAAGTTACAAAACAACAAAGTTTTGCTTAAAATCAAGAATTGTTGATTGAGATAGTACAGCCCTATTTTAATTTAGTCACTAATAGTGTCTAGTGCTTTTCATGTAACTTAATTTTTTACTAACAACTTCATTGATCTACAGCATGGTAAAGTTGGAGGCTTCATTGCTGGTCCACCTGGCGACAACAGACCTCCCATGAACTACAATGTTCCCCCAGGAGTTGATTCTAAGACCCTCAGTAACAGCTTTCTACAGGTATGTATAGCTGGCCTTTTTATTTTCGGACATTTAAGAAACTGTACTTAATTCTTAGAATTTTCAATCATCTTTTTTTTTATTTGTAGATATCATCTACCTTTTGGTGTATTTTTTTACTTTTGTCCCTTAGTTTTTTTTGTAGGTAATAAAGTATGAAATATTGTGCCTTTGCAGGACGAAATGCACAATCTACCACCAGCTTATGACAGCATAGCTCATGATATGGTAATTGTTTTTTGGGTTGGGCGTTGGCTTTATCCTTCGGGTTATTTTTGCTTAATCTAGCTACATGCTGTTTTAACCTTCTTGTTGCATAAGTTAGAAATTACTAGTTATAACTTTCATATTTAAAAAATAAACTAATTAACCATCACCGGTTTGTATATATAGTTTACTTTTATAATGTTCTTTGGTTTTAATTAGAGGTTTTTTATTATTCATTTTATTAACATATTTAAAACTTAACATACAATATCTCATAGCTTTAACCTACATACAATATGCATTTATTTCAAAGATTCGTTTTATACCAATTTAAATGTAAATCATAAATATGTATTTCTTTCTTGCTTACATATTAAGGATGAAGTAGATGTGAGTATTTTTGCTTTTATGAACTTGTAATATCATGTGTTCCTTACCGAATTTCTAAATGTAAAATTTTGTATGTGTTTAAGGGAACTTGCAAATAGTTTAGATTAAAAAATGAACCCAGCAGGGCAATGTCTGTCGGATCCACTAGTGATATTGAAAGTGAGAAAAAATATAGTTTGTCTGGGGATCAATTTTCATTGTGTGAAATTTCTTTCTGTAAATTTCCAGCCGTCGCATATACCGAACGCACCCAACGTGTCCCCTCCACAGCCGCAGCCGCGCACCAAGCCCACCACTAGCAACTACTTCCCGGAGCTGCCAGAATTGCCGTCCGTTCCGTCTGACCTGCCTGTTGTACCGCAGGAGCCTAACGAAGGAGCAACGGGACCTGACGAGATTGACTTCGAAGATCTCAACCGACGCTTCGAGGAGTTGAAGAAGAAGAAATAGGTTGTATTTACGTATTAAAGGTCGTACTATAGTGACATGACGCGACATTTAGAACCCATGTTTGTAAAATTTCACTTCTATGGAACTGATGTCTGGTTTACACATATTAAGTAGATAAGTAAATTTTAAATGAATAATTGTAGCAAGTTGCAAGTTAAATGACTTAAAATTAACTTAAAATCTAGTTAACTATTTATCTACTTAACATGTGTAAACCAGACATTAAGTCTCGTCGTGTCGCGTAAGTGATCGGTTCATAGTCGGATGACGGACCTAAAAATTTCTTGTTATGCCGTTTGTTAACCCACACCGTCAACAGAGAACTAGATTATTTAGGCCCAACAAAATGCAATTTAAAATGCAACTTAATGATGTAGTCTATAAGTTTAATTTTTTAGTAACCTGTACTCTATCGTCAATGTCGTCACCGTCATTAAAGACGTAGAGGAAAATGAAACCTGCAATCTATGTCATAAAGTTGCATTTTATCAGGCCGCAATATTCTCGTTCTCGGTTGACGGTGGATAAACAGCCTTATTCGTTAGTTAATTAGATTCCATAAAACTAATCAAATTACGTAAGTCTGACATCTGCCTATGAATCAGCGTCTTTGATAATGTGTATGTTATGTCGTGCACAGAACACAAATTGAGTACATGGTCATAGAAATAATATATAGAAATTTCAGGCTGCTGTGCCCCGTCATAATGTGCATGCACAATAAAGGCAGTGAAATTTGCATAAATTTTTAATAAAAATTACTTTTTTATTTGGTTATGTAAATTGCGAATACAAATCATTGGTAAAATACACTTGCCTTCACTGCCTAGTTATAGCGAGTGTGTTTGTATTCGAATATTCGTTCAAGACAGATATTTACTAAGGGCATACCAAAAGTTATTTGTAGCTGACGTTGTAAAATTCGCTGAACACCCATCTTTTCTATTTTAATACAAACACACAAGTATATTAATGCACCAAGAAATCTATAATCTCGTTTTGAATACCATTTTATATAGGTTTACATGTAAATCTTAGCTTTAAAATCATAAGCTTTTGTACATTCATACAAGAAAACTATTTAAATATTGCAAATCATAATAACAACACATTATGTGCACCAAAAAAGACAATGGCTAAGTAAGTGTTTAGTTGTTGTATTAACATCTTTTTAAATTAAAGCATATAGCCTTTTTCATAAAAATATTTAAACAGTATTTAACTATTATTTTGCTGTCCCTTTCTGGAATATTGAGAATGTCACACGACAGAAAGGGAATCTTGATTTTAAACATTGCTTAAATATTTTAATGATAAACAGGGTTAGTTATTTTTAAAAAGAACTCGTTTATAAATTAATTGCAGTTAGAGACAAATATGACCAAGTGGTTAGCGGCAACTTTACAGTAAAAAATGTTAAAAGTATGAAACAGTGTAAGAATCAACCATGAAAATCTCAAATTGGGCTCAAAATTTGCCCATTGTAATAAAGGGAGTTTAATTTGAAGTATCAAATTATGTTATCACATTTAATTTATAGAAAATAAGAAAATGTACTATCATATAAAGTTTTAATTCAATGTATTGTATCATATACTCGGAGAATTGTTACATCTTGACATATATTTTAATACATTATGAAAGTTTTGAGTTGTTTTTTAATGCAATTTTATTGCTAGCTTTACTCTGACGATGCACATAGTTTTAATGTATTTAAAAGTTTTTACTCTCTCATTATTTCGTGGAATTTAATTTTTACATCATATTTTTATAAATACAAATATATAAAGCTACATTTATCAGTATTATAAAGAAAATTTTAAAAAATATAAATAAATAACTAGCTCATAACAGTCGTAATATTTGTTGGGAGCAAGACGCTATCTTCTTATACTTAGGATCACTGTTGTTGCAGTCTGTTTTCAGTCGGTTGTGAACTTGAGTGTTGGACACAATCTTCGTTTGAATTATTAGTTTGTTGGGTGACTCAGCGAGTAAGGTACCCAGAGCTACCAATGCCCTGAAAAAAATATCAGTGTTTTTAATACATACAACTAAGACCTAATTTTTCATAAAATAGTAGGTATACAAAAGGCGCGATAAATTACTTTTGGAGTCGTAGGCGTCATCTAGTACTCAACAATCCATAATACTGATCATTAGTTACCTAACGTTAAGAAAAACTATAATAGGAACAAACGGATCGCCTGCTGGTTGCATGTGTGCGCCCTGGTATATTTTCGACGCCACACGCTCACATAAATAAATGTAAGCGGTTTTGTCAATATGCCAGTCGAGACTGTGTTTCCGACGGCGGATTACAAAAATCAAAAAACATTTTCGTAATAAATGGATAACGGTTTTAAACATTACAGCATTTAAGCTTTTATTCTAGGGCTTGCACTTGTAAGCCGCGCGCGGACCGTTAATATGATGATGACCGACTTTATTCTATATACTCTCTTTATATATATAGCACTAATATGCATTCGTTAAAGATTGGCGGTATAGTTAAAATTTGTCTTCGCCATACAAAACGCAATTGTAATCAAAGTGTTGTGCTGTCACTTTGTTGTTGACAGTCGCGGTCTGAATAGAAATTTGACAGAGGGTTAATGAGCCATACCGTCAATCTTGAGCAAAAAGACAATACTTGATGATATACATACCGTAGATAAGCCTCAGTATCAGTGAGTGCGGGTAAAAGCGCGAGCGTGGTGTCTGTGAGCTCCGCGCCGCTCGCCGCGACCGCCACACACATGTTCAACGTCAGTGATGCCGCCGCGATCTACAAACAGGAATTAGCTTGACCACAACCTCTGTACCGTGCGCTAGGAACCTGGGACGCGGCGGGGGCGTGGCGCGGCCGGTAACCATGGTAACCCCCACCGCGCCGCGCTTATACCCAAGGCGCGGTATAAAGCTTATGGTAAAGCTGTAATGTCCTTTTTTTCCACGACTTCTCCGGTTCAGTTGGTAAGCGTGTTGGTAGCTGAAGCCAGGGGACGTGGGTTCGAATCCCTCCGATTTAGATCCGTAATCCAGCTCTGTTTGAACTTCTCTGATTGTACGAAATTTCAACCACACATCTCAGATTAGTAAGAACTAGATTTTCTCGACATTATTCTCATTTCATTTAGCCTTTGTCACTCTGTGGTAATGTGGTAATCTAACGGCGAAAGAATTTTTGAAATCGGATTAGTCTGTAGGGTTATATCTGTTAAGATTCTGATTTAAGGCACCGGTCTCCTAGTAGGCGAGGTTCAAATACTACTAGGTATTAGTAAAAATTTATTGCCTATTTCTGTTGTACTAATTTTCTTAACTTTTTTATGAATTTGTAACTTTCTGATAAACATTATATGGAAGATGACACAAAGGATCTACTCATTTCTTAAAGAAATCTCTTCCAGCAGCCCTACAAAGAGTAAAGAGTACTATATACAGCAGATAGGATGTGCACACAGAACAACATTATATTATTTTGTACTCATTAAAGCTAAAACTAATAAAATATAATATATATGATATAAGTATAATAAATAATATGATATAGTATATAAATATTATATGTATATAATATAATAATGGCAATTATTCTTTGATTGAGAATTATTCTTTTAAGAGTTTTTTAAATACAGTGACAGCGGGACTGTCACGGATTGTGTATATTTTTTTTTATAATTTGAAAACTTTCAGAAATGCGTTTTCCGAATTTTTTGCTCTATACTGGTACGAAACCGTTCGTGCGCGATTCAAACTCGCAATTGGCCGGTTTTTGAGTCTATTCGTAAGAAAGATACAAACATTTCCTTATAATTAATAGTGTGTGATATCGAGGCAATATTACCTGTGCATTATTAGACAGCTTGTTGAGACAGAGCAGAGCATGCGCTATGCTCTCTCTCGCCGCTAGTACCATCATCTCCCCGGGTAGGTCGCTAAACGCATTCACCATCACGCGCATACAGAGCATCTGATTTGCTGGGAGATTGTCTGAAATTGACGAATTTTTTTATTATTTTTTTTATCAACGTTATAAACATTTTAGTACTAAGGTAATTTTTTGCTAAAAGCTTATTTTGCGTTAAAAATGTTGCCATTTTAGGGTCGTTTCATAACTTATGACTCATAAATGTCGTATAGCTTATACACAACAACACTACTTAACTGATAGATGAAGTATGGAGAATATGTTAAATAATTTTTGAATAGCCTATGCGACGTATGTTAGGAAGTGGCGCAAACAGGCCCTTAATTTTTTTTTTACGATTAACCGAACATGTCTGAAAATTTACAAAAATCGTTATCGGCATGAGCGCAAGACAAGGCAATGCAATAATTACATACAAGATTGCATAAGACAGATAACGACAGCTAGTTTTCTATCGTTTTTAGAGATTCTCACAGTAGTAGTAATTTTCTGAGGTACATAGTTTCAAAAACATGTATTACACTTACCAGGTGTCAGTAGAGAGAGCAAAAATTCCATAAACTTTGGTCCGAAAGAATTATCAAATAACTGTCCATTAACAGACTTATTTCTTACTGCTAGCCTCGTTATATCTAATGCTGGGAAGAGTATATCTGAAAATAATAATGTGAAATTAAAAACGTGTTGATCATAAGAATAAGTACGCGAATTGTCGGCATTTCTAACATACCTTTCGGCCATTCCAATATTCGTTTTACTAAAGAAATTGTTTGTTCACTAGCCACAGTATTCTGAAAAATAAATTTATGTTAAATCATTATTCTGTTTTTTTCATCGTAAAGGGCTGCGATTTGGGTATTCATTATATCAAAGACCAGAGGGACGAAGTTTGTATTATGTAAACTACGAAAGTAACGTTCCGATCAACGCGGCAAGGAGTTTTATAAGTGAAGTGTTATCTTGTTTTGCTTAAGAACAGTCTAGCATTTGATGTTATAATAGACCTTTGTATAGAAAATTGCTTACCAAATCTCCTAATTTAATAATTTCTTCTAGTTGATCATTAGTGAGCGCCGCACTATCGCCTGCTCTGCTGTTGAATTCTTTTAACTTATCATGAATCGCTTTAACGTTGGCTTGGTCGAATCTGCAAACATAATATTTTACAAGTTACGCTTAGAAGTATTTAAAAATAGGCTAATGACTTGGGTAAAAAAATAATAAGGAAATAACACCACATATGTGCATCACTCAATGCTATAATGTCGCACGTCCTTCACGGCGTATCGGTGCTTATGACGTACGCGCCTGCACCGGCGTATACACCGAGCCCCGCTCACTCAACACTAACTAGTATGTGCGGTCGCTCGTCCGTCACGGCCCCACTAGCGGCGCTTGTGTCGTACGCGCCCGCACCTGCGTATACATCGAGTTCCACTCACTCAACACTGTAACTCACCTGATATATGAGTCGTGCGGTATGAGCGGTCGCTCGTCCGTCACGGCCGCACTAGCGGCGCTTGTGACGTACGCACCCGCACCTGTGTATACATCGAGTTCCACTCACTCAACACTGTAACTCACCTAATATATGAGTCGTGCGGTATGAGCGGTCGCTCGTCCGTCACGGCCGCACTAGCGGCGCTTGTGACGTACGCACCCGAACCAGTGAACGGATCTCGTGCCGCGCCGACATTAGCGCCCGCGCCAGATCCGGGCACGTACCGAGATTCGCCCGTGAAAGGGTCTGCGAAGCTGGAAACAGTTCGGTTTATCTGTTAGTAAACAACTTTAGTTTCTTTTCAATTTAAAATTAATTATTATCACAAAGCTCTTTATTAAATTCAAAAATTTGTATGTTCCGATCTGCTAAATTGATTTTGATATAAGATATTATAAAGATACTTAAGCCATAGACATCTTTCTGCTCAAAGAGGAAACATAAGACAGTTTCTTTTTCGAAAAAATACAAAGACATTTTGAACTTATCTTAAGGTTAGGTAAAGTAATTTAGAACTTACCCGTTATTAGGGGTTGGCAATGTAGTAAGTTTGGCATTTGTGATAATAAAATTAGCTACTTGCTCCAAATATACCTGTGGTAAATTATTTCTGTAAAAAACGAAACTTAGGTTATCTTTCAAAAAATAATTATAACAGAAAAGCTACAAAATAATATAAAGTAGCCGTACTTTGTACATCATCACTAAAATGGCGGAGACAAAAATCGTACTCAAATTGTAAGGGATCTTTTAAATTCCCTCTTATTTTCCTTTATGATATATATGCAATGTTTCTTTGAACATTCAGCAAGTTTAAATATGGACTTAAGTCTTGTAGGGTCAGCTAGCCCAGTTGGTCCTTGAACCTTTGAAATTTTGTGTTAATATTCATTAATGTTGATGCCCACATAATAGGGAATATGCACGATTAATTCTTTGTTTAAATAATTTCTATCGTTTTTGAAAAAAGATGTACTCTTATTAGTTTGCATACAAAGTTCATACTAAATTACGTTTTTAGAGAAAGAGATAGGTAGAAATCTTAAATTGCTAATATCTTACTCATTTCTCAATAGAAATCTGAGAATTTTTGTCATTTTGTACATAAAAAATATAATATAGCCTACTGTGATAATAATTTGCATTCAATAAATTTTATTTTACATGCACATTCCCTATTGAATGATTTGTTATTCTTTGTTTGTTCATATCAATCAAATGTTTTGTCTCTTCAAAACAATTAATAAAAGATTTAAATGCTTACTTATGAATGAAGGATTGTGCCGCTACCCATGGATCTTCAGTCTTGTTGAATGGCAATTTGATCGGCGGTTCACCGTCTTTGATGTCCACACTAAACACGAAATCATATTCCTGAAATTCAAGAACGTTGAGCAAAAAACAAATAAATATTTACAGTTACCTGTATGTTACTTTTACATTAACAAGTTACATAACAACTTTGTGACTTGACCACGAGTATGTGACGCCCCCCTCACCCTTGTCGCCAAAACGGCATTCGTGACACTCCCTCCCCCCTGAAGCCAATGCGGGATCCGCCTTTATCGAAGCCCTTGTTTCATTAATGTTGACGAAAATTTATAAACTTTGTAGGTTTTCGTATAAACTATAAACAAAAAACTCAAAAAAAAAAAATAATTCTAGCGGTCCTTTTAATTACCTTCCCCTGGTACATAGTCTTGCCCTCGCTCGGTGGTTGAGTGCCCATGACGTCACCGATCTCCGCCCACGCCCCCTGAGCGGCGTCCCACGAGTAACATTTCACGTTGGTACCACGACGGACCATCTTGGTCTGACCGTGTGACTTCCCCGGCTCTAATAACGCCTCCGGACCGGGTAATCTGTACACAATAAATAAATCATGATCTTTACTAATAATATAAAGTTGAAGAGTTTGTTTAATTGAACGCGCTAATCTTAGGAATTACTGGCCGAAATTGAAAAACTCTTTTTGTGTTGTTTAGTCCATTTATCGATGAAGGCTACAGGCTATATAACATAACGCTACGACCAATAGGAGAATATAAAAAAAATTATGAAGTTTTACACGAACGTAGTTGCAGGCAAGAGCTTGTAATATTATAAATTCATATCAAAACATCCATACTAATAAAGTAAAAGCGTAAAATCACACCCCAATAGCTGAACTGATTTTGATGAAAATTAGTACGTAGACACTTTGAGTCCCGGGGAAAGACATAGAATACTTATCCCGAAACAATGTTCGATAAACGAGTTTTAACGGAACGGGCGACATCTAGTCATACATTAAATTCGGATACAAGAATTTCTAGTCAGAAAAATTTAGACACCAAGCCGGAATGCACCCTGCTCATGTTTTGTTGTAGTTTATCAGAAATTTCTGATAGGTCTTTGTATGGCTTGGTATGATAAGTCAATAATGTGTATACAACATACGCAATTAATGAGTGATCACCAGTTATTTACAAAACAATTTATTAAATATGACATTAAAATGCCAAAAAAATTGTTACTATACATATTTCTACTTATTATACTCTGCAATAATATTAGAAGTCATACTAACTCGGACAGTTTGAAACCACCAATTTCTTGTTGCGATGCACTTATCATGTTTTCCACATCACTATCAAACTGTTTGAGCACACTTTCCTCGGCATATCTTTGTGGATCTTTGGTAAAAACTCTTATGAGACCATCACTGGAACCTGTACATAAAATGAAGAAATTATAAAAGACATACTTGCGCAAAATTTTCTTAATACAGTTTAATAAATATTACCTGTAACTATGTCACCATTGTCCAGACAGACAACACTCCAGACAGACTGCACGGGAAGCCGGAGCTCTCTAATGCAGTCTCCCGCTTGCCAAATCCTAAGGCTACCATCCTCACCGCAACTGGCAAAACTATGTTCTATTGTGGGATTTACGCTTATGCTGCAAAAAAATGTACACTGTCTTGACAAACAACCTGATGTGACTTAAAAAATTCTGACATTTAAGGGACTGCCCATTAATCACGTGAGGTTAGAAAAGGGGGAAAGGGGAATTAAAAAATCACAAAACATCACAGGGGGTAGGGGAGTTTGTAGTTGAATATCATGTATATATTTTTTCGGGATATTTAACCGAAAATGCAGTCTTACCTAAAACAACAAAAAAGTATTTTTTAAAGTTGGTCCACAATCCACAAACAGCCGAGTGATCATAGGAAATACGAAAAAATATATAAATAAAAAATATGCTTGATAATGGCAAAAAATGTACAAAATAACATCACATGATTAATGGACAGCCCCTAGATTGCCAAAGAGTTATGGCAATTTAGGGGCTGTCCCTGTTATAATTTTCAAATTATCAAAAATGTGGTTACATTACTCACCTATAAATATAGTTAGTGTGACCAAAGTATGTGTTGAGGCATTCTCCCTTATTTGTCCATAGTCTTATTGAGGCATCATTAGAGCAACTGAGGAAGGTTTCGGAGCTTGCCAGTGATAGATCTCTAACACAATCAGTGTGACCTATAATTTATAAACAAACTTAACTATTGTTGTTATAAATCAAACACCAATATGAGTGTACAGAAAAAGAAATAAAGGTTCCGATTTTGATTCTGGTTTTTGCTCTTTAATAAAATATGTGTCATGAAACTGAAACACTTTATCACACAAAATAAAATAAATGTGTCAGTTGGTTAGCTTGAATGTTTGTATCAGATATCACACAAAAGCCTATTAGAAAAAAGGTAGTTTATGGGGTTAACAAAAAAATATATGGACTAAACGCTTTCTGGTAGGAAATATTTATGATCCGATAAATCTAATAATTTGCAGCTTAATAAAAGGTGATGAAGATACGCAGAAATAAGTTTACATTTTAAAATAGTTCTGTTACATCATTTCATAATACCTGTTAGTGTAGTTATAAGTGCACCATCTTTCCTCCATACTTTTAAGGTTTTATCAGCTGATGCAGTGGCGTATGTGCCATTCCCAAGCACTATTGTTGACCACACAGCTGCTTGGTGACCTTTTAGCACTAACGGACTCATCTGTGGGCTGTTCATATTCCATATTCTGGCTGTATTGTCCCAACTAGAGCTAAAAATAAGCCAAATACAAATTGAAAGAAAATTAATGGTATTCCTATTGCCCCATAAATATAATATTGTTCCTATCCTATAAATATTAAATGCAAGTTTTTGGGTTTAGATGTTTATTAATTGATAGTACACACACCTACTGTAAGATTTTCAAAAAATTTGGTATAAAGATAGGGTGACATTGTAAATGGATACTGAATACTTGAACTTTGGATGGGACGAATGCTAGTAAGAAATTTAATACTTACAACCAAAGACAAAGATAAAAGAAAAATAGGTGTTGTATAATAATTTAAATAATTCCAACAATTTTTTTATACAAACCTTAGCACTATTCCCGACTCTTGTCCAGGTTTTACACTACACACAGCATTTTCGTGTCCCTTTAATTCTATTTGTACCGATCCATCGTGCAAGTTGTAGCCTATAACGGTGTTATCGTTGCTGCCAGTCACTACCAACCCCTCGGGGTAGGCTTCGCACGGTGGCAGCCAGCATACGCAAGATACAAAATTTTTGTGTCCCTTATACGTGACAATAGCAGCATAATCCTTTACTCTGTGATACAAACATTATATATAATATTTAATTATAGAATTTGTATCTTCAAGGTGTAAATTATGTTATTTCAATACGAACCCCTCTGGATGCCACAGCTTTGCAGTTCTATCCCGGGATGCCGACAGTATGCAATGTTCGTTAGTTTTTGCTACACAACGTACATCCATAGAATGACCAACCAAAATCGTACTTAGTTTGTAGTCGGGTATAGCCATCGTGGATACGTTAAAGTATTATCGCTTTAAAATAATATTTACTGCTAAGTTATTTCACAGAGAAAATAGAATTTTTTGTATAATGCGATACAACAGACGACGTTCGCGATACCCACTATTATACTAAGATGAAGATGATGACTTAAAATGATACGACAGTAACAATATGTCAAATTATCTTTATTCTTTTTAATCACCTTGCAAGAAGATCAAATTCTAATGGAGACCGCGCGCAGAACAAAAAAGTGAAGACAAAAAATATGACCTTGAGTGACGTTCTGTTGTGTGTTATCTTTTTTCTTTAGGGTAGCCAACGTTTTGAATATTCTAGGACAAACAAGTTTTTTGTCTTAGAGAAAAGGAGTCTTGTTGTAATACCTAGAAGCCAAAACCTACTTAAAGTTTTGATGTAAAGTTAACCACAAACATGTACTAGGAGTGGCATATAGAGAGCTCGCTTTTCTCGCCCAATAAAAAAAACTTTTGAATATGCTTAGGAATAAAAATTTATTGTATTTAGAGTTGGAATTTTTGTAATGTAGCCATTTGAAATTAACATTTTGAGGGGAAAAATAAAATGTCGTATTAATTTCATAAATTAAATTAACTTGTATAATTTTACTCGTTTTACTATAAACACCTTTATTTTAAAGATAGCTTTTGCCCACAACTTCGCTCGCGTGGAGTTTGAGAATATTCTTGTTAACGAAACGAATACAACTTTTATTTGTAGGAGTTCTATATGAAAGTTGAACTTTAAGTCGTTGTTCCAAAGTTTTAATTTTTAAAAATCTTACAATTCATTTAAAAAATATGCATTTCAGTTTTAGCCACTGTCACAACAAATAACAATTAATATTTTTCCCTATAAGGCTAGTTTAAGCACCAAATGTTGTGGAAATCCTACTAAGCTAGCAGCATTGACGTCGCGATTTACGCTGCATTTATTTGATACTCTTAATGACACCTATCGGTCAGATGTGAACTAAAAACTACGGACACGCTGATTTGTATGGGATCCGCTACTGCAGGTATATAATTCCTCTAAATGTACTATCTTATCATCTGTGGGTCTGTGTTTCTATCTGCGGATGCATGATTCGCAACTAAACCGATTTTACAAAATTTAGCATAATCAAAAATGTAGATAATAATAATATTGAGAAAGGACATAGGCTACTTTTTACTTTGTCTACGTATATTGGAGTTATCTTGGTATTATTAATATTATAATACCAAGATACTTCTAATAGTTAGTTAATGAAATGATTCACAACGCCCACAGAACTTTAAGGTTTAGCAGATTTTAATAAGCGACCAGGTCTATCGACATTATAGTCTTCAAACCTAAAGTGTAGGCTACAAATTCTGGCAGAATTATAATGGTTTGATTTGAAAGGTATGTATAGCCAAGCTTGTCTCAAGTCAGAGTCACTAAGGAACCTGCAACATAAAATAGGTGAGGTAAACCTTGAATGCAAAGTAACAGTTTATAAAGTATTAAAAAAAACATTGAAATACTAGAAAAACCTCATCAAGACTATACAGTAGTCAGCTATACAGTAGTCAGTCATCCTACCCTAATATATACAAATTTTTTACGTACGAGGACAGTCTAATCCAAAATACATAATGGTCACCCTAACCAAATGAAAATAACATCTTATTAATTTAACTTAGCTGTGAAAATTTACATTTGAATGCCATACACTTTTTCAACCTCTAACTATACAACTCATTGTGATTTGTACATTAATATACTTTAGCAGCAAAACAACGAACTACCAAAATGTTGTCAACAACCGGCAGCCATTACGTTTTGACATATTTTGCTTGTGTTACTGTTAAAAAATACTAACAAAATTAAATGCGAGATGTGGAGTTTAAAAAAAACCCGTGCTTATTTTTTGTTATGCAACCAAAATCTACCCTTCAATTATTCTTAAATCAGTTGTAAGGTTTTTTTCAATAGTGTTTATGAGACGTATTTTAAGCTTAAACTAAAATTGATATTATTAATAGGAAAAATATAGCAATGCTTTGGCAACTCTGTGTTTTACGAGCAAGCAAGTAAGAACTATCATAAAACAAGAACAAGGGGGCTATTAATTATTATGACCTCTTATTCCCAGTCAAGTTCCAGTCAGTCAACAGTCGTCAGTCACGTGACACTAAATACATGAAGTTTGACATTCCCTAATGTCACCAACATGTTTAAAATCCATTCATAGACAACTAAACTAGTATTCATTCAGTTATTATTCTAATAAGACGTTGTAATACGAAAAAAGAACAAGGCAATAGTTGGCCGTATATTGAATTGCCTGGAACCATGCAGGTTTGGAATGGTCATAATAGCCCCCCTGGTCACCACAGAAAGGTCAACAGAGTTTAAATAAATGATTTCCACTTGTTTGTTCAGCGTGCGGCCTCCAATAGAATTTAATCTTCTTGGACTAGACTCTAGACTTGACGCGATTTATGTTACAACGTTACTAAAAATTATTAGAACAAGAAAATTGATTTCCCGCCTTTTCTTAACACTGGCCGTGGTTTAACAAAACAAATAAATGTCAACTGTCAAGTATGGCCACAGGGCACAGACTCACATAGTACTCTAGACTCTAGTCTCTATATTTTAAGTAGTACGTAGTAATCTATGGTACGTAGTAAATAGTAATCTATGTCTTTATTATTTGTAATTTTTGAGATTATGATTTATGATTTATGGTCACAATTTTGAGGTTATATTAACATTGTAACTAGTATCTCTCAGTAGTGTGATTCAGTTTAGTAGTATCTTTTATTTATGGTGTGATTGTAATATCATGTATTGCTAAGTTGTTATTGTGTTATAGCATATAAACTTTATTCTTTGGTTTAAGCTAAGATGGCAGAAACAAATCAGCAGGTTCTTTCTATTTTGCAAAACATTAAAAATCAAAATAACGAGACAAATGTTCAGGCCAGTTCAAATGTATCTAAAGATACGAAATTAACCACCAACACTATTCGAGGCATGCCGAAATCTGGCAAGTTTTGGAAAACAAAGAAAAACAGGTAAGGTTTAAGCATTAACTCTATAAATGTTAAATTAGTGTAAAAAAGTTGTATGTTGCAAAATGGTCATGGTATTGAGGAACACTTTATGCAAGTAGGTTCATAGAATACAAGGATTAAAGGTAAAAAAAGGGGTGGCACTGTTTTTGCCCCACCTAAAAAAATTAAGATCCATGACTGGACACCATAGACTGTAAGACACATAGTGCCACAGAATTGGGGAGTTTAAATGGTATCCCTCAATAGTGCTATACTATTCTTTCACCTTATGTAAAGACGATATAATAATATTATGCTTTTCTACCTTAATAAATACATTTCGTGGATCCAAAAAAGGAGACATAACAATGTTACAAAAGTTTCTAAATTCAACATATTTAAAGTTAAAAAACATTGTTAGAGATATTTCTTTCATAAACAGCACATTATTTTTTTTTTATCATTGCCTTTAAATATGCATATTTTTTTTTAGATTTTCATCAATTGTAAAAACTAAGGGTATTAGACCAGACTTTAAAAAGAAAACAGAGTTGAGACAAGAGCTTAACAGAACTAAAGCATTATCCAGACAGCTTGTTGAACAGATTAATGAAAAACACTTAACACAAAAAGAGAGACGTCGTGAAAATTTAAAAAGAGCTGAAGAAAATAAGAAAAAATCTGAAATAGTTCAAGTTATAACAAACTCTGCTAAACTGAAAAGGATCAAGAAAAAACAGCTTAGATTTATTGAAAAAAGAGATGTAAATAAAGAAAGCAAATAGAAATTGAACATCTTTTATTTTGTACTAGATGCCATCTAGCTAAACTTGTTCATTTAGACTTAACATATTTGTGTGGAAACCACATTATATATAAAATTCTTCCGTGTGTATGTCACTGAACTTCTTTTAAACGACTGGACTGATTTTGATGAAATGAGAATGGTTTAGATTCACAAAATAGCTCGGCAGGACGTCTGTGGGGTCAACTAGTATATATATATATATTTATATTTATTTTCCATGATCTAATTTCACAATATGCATTAGCAACAGCCTAAATCACTAATCATAGATACATATAATTTCGTGGAGGTTATGTTGTCCATATGATAAAGGTTACTAATGAGAAGGGATTTTTCGAAATTCGTCTCTTAAGGGAGTAAAAACAGGGGTCAAAGTTACTCTACGGGAGAACATGATTCTGTGTTTAATTTGATCCAGAATTTGCAAAATTATTGTTTTTTACATTTTATGAAAATATCCATACTAATATTATAAGTGCGAAAGTGTGTTTGTCTGTCTCTTCACATACAAATAGCTAAACTAATTTTGCTGAAATTTTGTATGAAGACACTCTGAGTTCCGGGGAAAGACATAGAGTACTTTATATCCCTATAAAATGTACTGTTCCCGCTCGACAAATGAATTTTGACACAACGAAGTTGTGGGCAACATCGATTATTAGTATAGTTAGCTAATAACAAACAGAGGTTTATTTTATAATCTTAAGGAAAGAATTACTTTCAATCTGAATTCTGAACCATAGCTGCAAAATTCATTTTAACAGTAATTTTTAGTCACTACAACCATGATAATATAGGCAATTTCTTAAGGGCAATAGAATGAATAATATCCATCTAATATTTTTATTGTAATTAGTATTAGTCATATACATATAAAAACATTAAACACCTTTACAGCATATTATGTGAACAAGTAGAAATGTCATGTGAGGTTCTATTTACAATATTTAGATATATTTGATAAAACATGTTTAAATGTTTAATCTTATTTACAATACTATGGTTGCAAATTATTCATAACCCAATTGAGAAAAAATGCAGAGCTGTTGTGATCATTCTTTTTATACATTAGTTTAAATTATAATTATCACAAAAACAACTAAAGTAAAAATGTTTATCCTAGATGGGTGTTACAAACTAAGTGTCTGTTCTATTTTTAATAAAACTTATAAAGAAGAAGTTCTATTTTTAATGCAGAAGATTAACACTGGAGTATCTGTGCTCTGGTACTCAATGTTAAGGATGGAAAATTTAAAGTGGTATTAATTAGTTGTAATTGTAAGATTGAATGCAGAGTCACTTATAACTTGCGTACAAGTTGCCATACAAATGTAAAGTACAGACTAAAATATCAATCGGCATTTTAAACTCATTTAAATTGAAGATCGCCTCAGTCAGCAGTCTTATTAAATATTTAACTAATTTACATATTTATTGAAATCATAGTTGTAAAAAAAAAGTCATTGTAAAAAATATATCAAAAGAGTTGCTATAAAAGTTACAAACCAATGACAATAGTATTTCTTATATCTAAATTTAACATAGTTTTAAACTCAATGAAATAATTTACAGGATAACAAACATGTTGCCTTATTAACAACAATAGAATAGGATTATTTATATTTGCCTTTAATACTACTTTTAACATACAAATTCTTTTAAAACATCAGTCTAAGGCAGTGATAACGAATTTGTTCATAAAGAAGATTTTATAGATATACATTTACAATAAACATACAAGACAGGCTTACTGGTTATGTACTTAACAATTGAGATTCCATGCTACTAAACTAATTATGAGATGTTGTTTTTACTCTTAATTCTAACATCCATGAAATTATAATTAATGTGTCTCGCAAATGGAACAAACCACCATAAACACAATTTTTGGCCGGCTCCTTTTTTAATAAACTAGTTTTTTTAGTCTTATATAAAATGAATAGTTTTAATAGCCAACCATTGAATACATATTTTTTTTGTAGAATTTCATTCAACTCTGCCAAGGTACTCTTTAGATCTTGGAGATAATTATTGAGATTTCAGATGTACTATAAGAATTATTTTGTGATGAAAATATATTGATTTTGTTTCACTGGTTTGTTTTAAATAAATTGGTTTAATTTAATATATAAATCGAAATCCAATAACTAATATAGGAGAATAAAATATACAAATAAAAAGAATTTAAACAGCGACAAAATATAGGCGGAGATGATAAATTCATAAGTATTATCTTTAATTGTTTTGTATTATTTTTATTCATCAATATTAATGTAAATTAAGAGTTTATGACTGACTTTATCATAAAATAGCAATAATAGCCATGGTAAGAAATGATTTTGTAGACTATTTCAAGATTTTTTGTGAAGTCTGCAATGATTGCGTGCAATTATTGCACAATATTGACATCACAGGTTCGATAATAATTACATAATAATAACCACAATAAACCAACTGTATCCTAATTTAATCCTTCTTAACCTACATATCGCCTATGGTCTATCGATATACTGATATACTATTTTAGTGCATAAAGGAGAATATGAATACACACAAGGAATGGATGGCCCAGGTCGGAACTCAGAACTGAATTTGAATTATTTGTTAAAAATATACATAATATAAAATAAAATGTCATTTAAAACATGTAGCAATCTTTTCACTTAATCTCTTCGTTTAGTTTATTATATTTTATTTGACAAAATGTGTACAGCTGATGGTGTTACACGAATTTATCCTAACATTGCCTAGGGCAAAAACTACTAAAACTTAAAATCGTGTCCATTGTTTAGTCTATAAATACTATTAAATAAAATAAGGCTGATTTATATTTCTAAGCCGAGAAACGTCTTCCAATATGCCTCGGTCGTCACAGGTGTGGGATGCGTAAGGGTCTCGATTCCTTTTACATATAACACAGCTAACTTAAAAAAAACTTGAGTTAATGAGTTGTACAACTAATTTAGCAGTCACGTCTAATAGTTGAATGAGCGGAGACGACTGAATATTATGTAATAAAATTTGGGTCGAGAAATATTTTATAACATTTTTTTTCCCTAACTATCCCAAAATACAATTTAACGTCGTCGATCGGGGAGGAAACTCGGCCTGTATACGATAACTAAATAGTGTAATTGGAGCTCGAGACCTCCGAAGTATGCGGTCTTATACGACATTATAATATTATGAGTATTTACACATCAAAGTCGGCGGCGGACTTGCTCGGGTGCGGCGTTATGAACGGCTCACTCCACATCCTTCTGAGATCTCCCTGAAAGCAATACAATATTTCATTGTGTTTTTATAATAATCTAGTTGCCGCTGTTACCACGGTTTGTCAGTAAAAATAAATTGTTAAATATGACAATTTATTTTTACTGGCAGTAATTAGCACTAAATTAAAAATTTAAGAATAACCACAGACAAGATCGTTTGCAAGTATTCGGTTACCTTCCTACTACTACCTACTTTCAGCCCCATAACTTCTAAACGGCTCAACATATGAAGCGTCAAAATATATATACAACTTCTGTGACTTTACCATTACACGACATGATTTTTGACATGCGTATCCTTCATAGGATTTGCGCGATAGAAACTTGAAACGAATACAACTATTTATTTACTTTCTCTGTCGTAAGTACAACAACTCGCGCGCCTGGTTTACCGCCAGCATGTGAAGCCTTACTGATTTGTCCCTCGATATAAACGTTATAATATTCATTTTGATATAAAAAAAAACTAATATTAGAAATCATTAAAAATATTTTTTTAAATAAAAAGAAACGCGCATGTGAGGCTCTGGTACTAGGCCCTATACACCGATTTTAACCAAAAACAAAAGACCATGACCATAGAATAATATTGCTAGTCGAAATAAATGCGAGGGTTAAGTTATAGTTGCCAGACTATAAGAACATACATAGCGACAGTACCTTGACATACGCCATGGTGAGCAACGGCAGCAGCGTGAAGGGCACGAGGTAGAGCAGCGCGGGTTGCGCCGCCTTGAACACCTCCGCGGACACCGTCGCCGTCAGCAGGCCCAGGAAGTAGCCCAGCAGCGAGCAGTGGAAGTACGTCACGCGGGAACTCTGTATGGCGTACAAGTTGCGTTAACAAGGCCAAATCGCCATAATATGTGGCTCGCTCGGAGAAATTATTATATGCTTTTTTCTTTGGCTCATTTTAGCTTTGTACTCATTGTCACTCTTGTCTTGCCGGTTTGGTTAGTGAATCTAAATCATTCTCAAATACCCTTATACACACGCAAAAGCAAATGACTGAATAACGACTGAAATATCATTTAAATTAGTATATTTAAAAAACCTGAAATATGGAAACCTGTACCTGTAAAAGTTCATTTCAAATAAAACTACTGTTTATGGCAAAAAAGTAACAAAATATACATATAGAAGGTTTTCAGGCAGAGAGTATGAGATATCATAAATCCATTACATTCTTCTACTATGTAATGCCTCGGCATTTTAAATAATGCCCACTGTTTTCCCGGTAATGTGTAAAATAAACTGAATACTGATCTTAGACTACGTTTAGTTTTGTATGTTTAGCTTTTGTTGACTGACAAAAAAGAGGTAATAATATTTTCGACAATATTCATTATATTTTTTATTTTGGTATGTTTGACAAACTCTCTGGTGTTAGATTTTTAAAATATAGAATTTGTCTAAATAAAACAGATATAAAAATTGTATGTTAATAACCACCACCTTTCTCAAAAACAGCTCATTCTATTCCTATTTGGAGTAGTTGAACAATTGCGAGTTGGACTCGCGCACGAACGGTTGGTGTACTAGTGCAGAGCAATAAAATTAAAAAATTTGTTCTGAAACTTGAACAGTTATAACAGTCGATCACGTCATACAAGCGATGCACGATATAGAGGTACCTCAACGCCATCTAGTATCAATAAGGAACAAAACTGCCAAAAAATACTTTTGTTGTATGACAGCCCTACATAAACATTTAATTTATTTTGTTTTTAGTATTTGTTGTTATATACTATCTGCAACAACAGAAATACATATTCTGTAAAAATTTTAACTGTTTAGCTTTAACCGTTCTTCTTTGAATCAAAATAAGGCCCCTTGGGTACGGAACCCTAAAAAGTGTAGTTCTAGATATATCTCATTTGTTCAATCGCTTATATAGACTTAACATTTACGAAAACCAGGCATCATCAAAGGCAGGCAGCTCTAGAAATGGGCCTTGGGAGAGCCATGTTTCGGCACGAATGAGCCGGCTCGATCTGAGAGATTCAATGGCCTCACAGGAAACTGAAGTGAAACAGCGTGGCGTTGTGTTTCATTCCGTAAGTGAGTTTACCGGAGTTTAATTTAGCTGGTATGGGCTACCTAGAAATATAATTAATGATTTCACACATTGCCGGCTGCGGATTCGACATTCTATAGAATGCCTAGGCAATGTATAAAATGAAAAGTATTTCATACATTATACAAGCATTTTTGGCATTCTATACATTACCTAGGAAATGTATAGATTGCCTGATTATACACATTGCCGGTAACAAATATACTGCTAATCATATTTTACCATAGATCTTGGACCGGGAACTTGGCCCATCTGGCAGACCAGAGTGGCTTTCTTGTAGGCATCATAGCGAAGCACGAAACACAGCAACAAACCGGGCATCACTATATCGCCCAAACCTGCGGAAAAAAATATTTATTATTATATTTATAATTTAAAATGTTTATTACACTAGTCTTTGACCGACTTACAAATTAGAGGCTCGGAGTTTGTCAAAGAGTTATGGAGCGCAGCATTTTAGATGTAAAAAGGATAGATCGTATCCGAAACACCACTCTGCGGTCCAAAACGAGACTTATGGACGTAGGAAAGAAAGCGGCTAGTTTAAAAATGGAGGTGGGCAGGGCACGACTCTCGTATGCATCCGGACAGGTAGGCGCGTCTAGTAACGGAGTGGTTACCGACCGGTCGGCGAAATAGAGGCAGACCCAAATTTTGGTCTCTAGAGTTTATATTAAAATCCTACGTAGGTATGGATGTTACTCATATAAGTATGCGATCCAAATTACTGCCCAGAAAAGTATTAGATATCAGGACCGATGAAATAAATAAATGAAAATGCGTGACCATAATGGTTCTTATATCGTTCCCTCATCATATCCCTAGTAGCAATTTTATTTACTTTTATTTTTCAAAGGAGCTCAAAAATCATTCGAATCAAATTCAGTCAGTTCGGATTGTTTAAATATATAGGAAAAGCCGAAGTTAGCAGTACAAAGTAAAGAGAGCGTTTTAATACGATTGATTGAATAAATCACTTTAATATTTAGCGAAAACAAGGAATTTGCACGATAGGGCAACGTCGCATTAAAAATTCTCGCGGACGGAAAATACGCCTATCAATGAAAGTATTGGAATAACGATGAAAGCGCTACCATTTTTTGCAACGAAAACCATTGGAACTACGGATATACTCCGTACAGCCAAATTGAAAAAAAACTGGCGTCAAAATTCTTTTTTTTAATTTTGATTTTTCTGTCAATTTGTCGTAAGCAGGTAGACGCCACATTATATGTAAAAATATGTAAAAAGTTGGAGAATAATTAAAAAACTCACCAAGCATAGAAAAGTGTCCCTGGTGGTGCATAGAGGGGAAGACTAGTTTGGCGGGCAGGGACAGTTTGGGCGCGTCCCGCATCGCGCCGCCCAGCTGCAGCCGCCGCGCCACAACGTTCATAGGGTTTTCAGCGGGCCTGTGGAAAAACACCTTTTGTGGGAACTGTTTCACCACTTACTCATAAAGTTTCCGATAGACTATCCACCACTTCTTTGACAGATTCTATATACAACATCTGTCAAAAAAGCTTGTGGATAGACTATCCGACACCTATAGTACACTTATTAGTAAGTGGTGCTGTTTTTTCTTTTCTTTTTCTATTTTAAATAATTATTATCTTTTGCAAGAGGTGCAACGATTACGAAAACTGTTAGCCCCTTTTAACATTCATCCGGTCGCTGACCCTGGCAAAGTACTCATGTATGAATGACTTGAGAGCTTTCACATGTCACGGCGACCGGGTGGCATGCTTCGTACTCTCAGTAACACACGAATACGGGCGCAACAAAGGCGACCGGATGAATGTGGAAGCGGGCTTACCTTGTAGCCACTTTGACCATGACGTTGGTGGTGAATATGTACGAGGAGAAAAACACCCAGAACACGTCGTAGAGCAGCAGGCCGGTCAGCAGCAGCGTCGACACCTTCAGCGACGGCAGACGGATCAGCGCGATGAATGTCACGCATAGACCCATGCCCATTGCTGAAAATTATAAAGAATACTAAAACCAAACTAACAGACCCACACTCCCTGCTGGAAATGGTAAAAAAAAAGAAAACTATGTTTTTTCCCTCTCTTCCTGCTCTCAGTACACATACATAATGAAAAATACAGGCTACGCCTAGTTTAGACACCAGTCTCCCACAAAATCTTGAATATTTTTATAGAATTGTCAACTTTATTCAAGTTTTAACTTGTGGTGAGAGAATAAACAAATTTAATATAAGTTTCATTATATTATTATTATTATTACATAGTGTACTATGGGGAAATAGAAACAGAGCTAGTTGACGGACCTACGTCATTTGGTTGGAATATGCCAATTCCTTGTAAGTCGTAATATGCCAGCTGAGTTTGACATCCGACCAAGTAACTTAGATCCACGATCCGTATCTGTTTCAATTTACCTGAATATACATACCGTCCATTAGTAACCAGTGTCCAGTGAGCACCCATACCGCCACGATGGCAGCGGCGAGCAGGGCTGCGGCCAGCTCGGGGGCGGAGTACCGGCCGCAGACGGCGCCGCCCCCGCCCCCCGCCACGTACTGACATAGAGGTGTCAACAGGAATGCTAGGGCCGCACACGCAATCACTGGAAATAATAATACATTAAAAATAATGTTTACCTACTCACACACAAGCCTCCTCGTACCTGCTTCATTATGTATTTAATAACTAACTTATTTCAAAACAAAAATATGCATACAACAATCTCAAATAATGTAGCTCTCATGGATTACGAATTTTTGAGATCGTAATTAGAAATTCGACAATTGTATTCATGACTATAGATGGCTTTTTTTGTCAAATGCTCTTTTCTTGTATTAAATATAACATATTGCATACAATACTTAGGAAGAATATAGCTGCTTAAACTAGTAGTAAAAAAATTAAAGTATTGTCAAAGTATTGAGAATGCTTATTCTACCGTCGCGAGTACGCAAATAACACAATTTAAATTTAAAAACACTACACCCACCTGCAGTACATATTGCAACAAGTGTCTGCATGGAATCGAAGAAAAAAAACATGATGAGAAGTGCAACTGATGATCCAAGAGGAAAGCAAAGCGCCTGCATTGTATTTAGTGTCTGTACATCTGAAAAGAAAAACAATATTTTAATTTTCTTTTATTTGTAACAAACAAGATGATGAGAGTAATGTATTGTATTGATCAATGGTATGATACATTTTAAAGATTTTTATCATATAAAATGAAATAATATGTCATGCTTGCGATGTCTCTATGGTTCATTGAACCCATAGTTACCATGTTTTTTAAGATCTTGACGATATTAAAATTTATTATATTTATAGGTCTTTACAAATAGCGACGGAAAAAGAAGCGACAGTGGTTTCATAATCTTTTTTCCAAAAATGTTTTCTTCAAAAATGATTTAACTCAAAATCACCCCTTGCATGAAATTGTAATAAAAGTTGTCAACCAATGCCGATTTCCCGCAACGGTCGATTCTGAGTTAGGTCTTTTTATAATTAAAGATACAATTTGATGAACTTTTTTTAGGGGAATTAAAATGTTGGTCACATTTGTTTTGATTGCATACACAAGGAGTCATTTAATGTTTGCTATATATATTCATACTATAAAAATATAAATATTAAAAAAGCTATTTAAAAGATAACAATTACACTATTTATTTTGAATTGGTCTGTCTTAGACAGGCATTTCGTTAGAAAATAGTTTGTTGCTATACGGTGGATTTCAACTTACAAGTATTTTTAAAATTTTTCAACAAGTATGAAGTATTTTATACAGCAAACATACAATGACTCTTTTGTGTATGCAGTCATAAAAAAGGTGACCAACAATTCAATACCCCGGGAAATTGGTTGCGCGAAATTAAAGGTTGACGACTTTAATTACGATTTCCTACAATGGGTGATTTGGGGTTATGTCTTTTTTAGAAAATGTATGGTATGCGGTGGGTTCAATGAAGAATAAAGACAACTTGGAAAAATTTCACTATAGTATTTAAACAAATAGATGTTAGTCTCTAACTAGGAGGTACCTAATGCATAGAAAAATTATACATAAGATTGAGCACCACACAATGTGAAAAGAATCTTACTATTATTAGGTGATGAGGTGACAGTTGGTTTTCCACCTAACAGTGTTGTTTCTCTCTCCTTCTCAGCTCTCTCCCGGGCTTCTCGCTCCATATTGAGTGAACGAAAACTTCCATACACAATAAGTAACATAGAGATAAGACATGCTGATACTCTGTAAATTTAAAAAGGATACATGTTTTTAGTAGGTACTTTAATTGTTAAAATTTTATTGAGATTCTATTTAAGCTAGTCATTCAAATTCTTTATTAAACACACAATTATATGAAATAAATAAACAATGTGGTAAAGATAAGAACAATAAATTACCTTCCACATAAAATATTGATTTGAAGTACATAACTATGTGCTTAGTCGAGAAATGTAGGTCATAAAACTATCAAGTAAATCAATATTAC
>JAOTAV010004369.1:0-31196 GCA_026546445.1 Cyclargus thomasi | reverse complement strand
ATAATATTACATATTTTTATTCTTTCCTTACTTAGTAAAAATCTTTGTTTTATTTTATCCATTCATTATAATAGAGTCTGCATGCATACAATGCATACATTCGAGTGTAGGCACAAAACTGTGTCACTTTTGCGGTCTTATTCATCAGAATAACCCCTCTCCCCGCGCATCCCCGCGCATACCTCGAATGTGACATGTTCGATATTTGAAACAGCTACTCGATGTATTTGAACTCATTGCTTTTGGGTAAGTTATCCAGTCAAATCTCCATATTACTGCATTATACATTTCTGGAATTACAGGACATAATTTATTATTATGTCCTGTCTAAAATACGAATATAATTTCGATAGTGCTACTGTGAATTGTGTGATTAAAACATCGTCGAAACCCCCAAAATTGTGTCTATATAAGGAATCAAGAGTTCTCTCATCACAGTCGAAACTATGGTATACCTTGGTGACTAAATGATGCTTTACTTTATGAGACTAATACTGAGCAATGCTACCAGAAAACTATAGGTTTCCACATACATTGTGAGGTGTTCTAGGGTCATGGTGGAAGTGATGATGATAATATAATTTGCCTAGTAGCATTTACTTTCAGTTTTTTATATTATATATTAGCAGACGGGTTATCTGTTGGAAAGCAACTGCCGTGGCCCATGGACTCTCGCAACATCCGAAGAGCCGCAAGTGCGATGCCGGCCTTTTTGAGTAGGGAATAGGAATGGAATGAAAAGGGGATTTTGAGGAGATTAGGAAAGTTAGGCCACCGGTAAAGTCAGTCACTGAACGTAACACAGCACAACGCCGTTTCACGCCAGTTTTCTGTGAGGCCGTGGTATCACTCCGGCCGAGCCGGCCCATTCGTGCCGAAGCATGGCTCTCCCACGGCAAATGCATGAATATTATTCGTATTTTAACGTGAGTAAATCCGCGGTCAAAAGCTACTTGATATAAAACCCAGTGCTTGTTTTACAGAATACCATGTACGGAGTGCGGTCAAGTGTTCACCAAGAAGATCTACATGACCAACCACTACAACCTGTTTCATCTCAAGCAGACCAAATACTACTGTAATATTTGCGATAAGGTGAGTCTTGAGAGTCTACAAGCCGTACTAAAGCCTCCGTTTTTTACCCGACTGCGCCAGAAGGAGGGTTAAGTATTTCGAGAGCTTCGATCAAGTATTATAAAGATTCACAGTTGCCGTCCAAAAAGTGGCAGTTTTATACGTTTGTGAGCTTTAAACTCATTAAGCTAAGCTTTATTTTTCATGTCATTTTTACCAACTTTACAGGAGACAAAAAAAATTGGCGGTGTTGCGAGGCCAACCGTCTTGAGCACTTTCATTATTTTTTTAATTACGGCTTATGACTGTCTCAAATTTATTTAATGTGATCAATGGTTCGAAGCGCAACGAGCATCTCTATCCAATGGTATTGAAATGTAAAAGCCGCAAATTTTCGACTTGAGCGTTGTTCCCAGCTGAGGGACGATATATGAAATGTCATAGAACTACTTATATTTCAGTACTTCAGCAACGGGTTCGGTCTGCGCACGCACACGCGGTACGTGCACATGAAGGAGGAGAAACCGCGCAACAAGATCTGTGACATCTGTGGCAGAGCTTTCCACGTGAGTAACACGCTTTAGGGTTGCTTACCCAAAGGGGCCCATTTCTTAGATTTCGACGTCTGTCCGTGTATGTCTGTGTGTCAGTAACCGTTATAGCTAGGGAGTTGAAATTTTCACTTTTTTGTTTTACCATAGACCAAATATTTTATAGACTTGCAAATCCATACAAAATTTCGTATACGGGAAAAACCTATTAGGTCTAGATGGCGCTATACACTACAAAACTGGACATTTAAATCAAACGGAGTAACCTAAAAACGCGAAAAAACATTTTTCTGCATTTTTACAATATTATATAAACACTCGTATATTCATAATTAAGATTTTCTAAAAATACTTCAAAACCAATCCTTACAGCCAGCAACTGGTGGCAATGGCAATTCAACACAAGATGGCGCGAAATAAGTATTTTTTCATCATCTTGTGCTGAAATAGCAAGTTAATTTATAATGATTATTATATAAAAGTATATCAATAAATATTATTAAAGAATCAAAAACTTAGATCTGCAAAATTTTAATAAATGCCATTCCCGGTAAAATTATTCAGCGACATCTAGCGGATCTAGGAATTTTTGTATATCTGAGTTTGTTTGCAACGAGTTTTAACCGTAGTCTACTAGATGGCACGTTCCACACAAAAATTTTATTCGATATGGCATATTTGATACCCTTAGTGACATCTGTCGGTCAGATGTGAACTAAAAACTACGGTCACGCCGATTTGTATGGGATCCGCTACTCTAGGTATAATTCCTCTATGGTATTACTCAGAAATGTGACAATCTGTGACAAACGAACCCCTCCCCCGGGTCCCTGAACATAAAAAGATATATGATGTGTTTCAGAATCAGAAGATCCTGACAAACCACATCCGTACGCACACTGGCGAGCGGCCGCACAAGTGTCCGCACTGCCTCGCCTCGTTCGCCCAGCGCACCGCCATGATGTCGCACATACGCACACAACACAAATACCTCAAATAGTCTATGGCACATATACAAATTTGTTAACTTAAGTTAACATTCCGATCCTAGCTGCCAGCGGCCGCGACACAAATCAAATAAAATGCCACTTTATGACATAATTATAAGAATAGGTTTCTTTTGACTATAATGACATTGACACTGCCTATGACGCCACTGCATTGTAGTGGTGTAGATCAAAACGAAACCTATAACTCATATCATTGTGTTTGTTTTGTTGGCGTGAATTATACAAAGACGTGGGTGGCAAATATTTTGGGTAGGATGATTCCTTTTAACATGTCTGTTTGATAATACCACTTTTTTTTATCTACATGCACTTAAAACAAAGTCTGTCCAACCATTAAAACATGTGAATAAATAGGAAGATTAAAATGGGAATGTTACAGGTTTTTGTTAAGGGTATACACTATACAGGATGTAACAAAAGCAAGTTATCATATTTATTGGTATGCATGGGTCGCCGTTACGGAGTTGCCCACCGATGTGAGTTTGCCCATACAAATGACAAAGCAAATTATGATTTGTATAGCATTATGTATTTGCGGGGATACTTAGCCGTAAAAATAAAAAAACACTTTTCGCTTCCAGAGGGCTGCTACTCTTACAGTCAAGTCAAAGTATTATCACTTATTTTTGTAACACACTGTATAATTTCTCATGATCTAGATTCTAGTCTATATAGTACATTATATAAAAAATATTTTTATTTAAAGATGTTTTTGGGATTAGGGTAGAATTTTCATTAAGTTGACTCAATCAACTCAATAATTTTTCAGGCATTATTCGCCAATCTATTATAGTTATTGAATATCGCGAAATTGAAAATTCAAGGTTTTGTTTTTTAAATAAAACATTTTTTAATAACTGTTCTGTTTTTTTATATATAATAAAAATTATTAAATAGGAACCAGGTTGTAAAATAAATTAGAGAACATTATTTTGTTTAATAAAAATTAATATCATTTATTTCATATAATATTATATTCAGCCTTATATCATTAATATAATGAATTACATTTGCTTACAATATGAGGGTATAATGTACAAGTTTTAAACAACTAAATTGTTATATGTCACTGGTAATACTGACACTATTCTGGGACCAACCCATTGTTATAAATCAAGAATATCTACTTTTTTTTATATGCAAAAATAAATAATTCTGATTGCACAAAATCTGCAGAAAATAATAGTTTATGTAAATGTTGTCCACCTGTTTTGTTTATATCAACCTCCTTTATTATTATATATTATAAACATGTGTACTAGCAATATGCCATATATTTATTATTGTATAGAGCATATTGGTAGTATTCTTGAACAAAAAACTTATGTAGATTTTATAAATAAAACTTCACTTTAATAGCAATATAATATGAATATTTTTTTTTATTATAAAATTATGAGATGGCCAGCATTGATAGAATATTATAAGGATTATTACAGTTTTATGCAGATAAATCCCATTTTGTACACCTTACAAAAAGCTGTGTAATAAAATATATTGAAGTAAAAATCTTAAAAATATTATTAAACGGAAAAATTACTTTCGTATATTACTTTTTATGCTCACACAATTCCAAAAGTTAGGCTTTTATTTACACATATTAATATGATCTTTGTATTATAACTTACAATTACTTTTATTTACATTATAAACAGCTAGCTAATGTTTAGTAACCATGTTGAACCTCGCTCGGTTTAAGACTAGCAGCTTACCTCTGCAATGGCCTCATTGGATTCCAAATCAGATTTTTTTTATTAATTCAGAAAGACCGGATAGTATACAATGTCAGTATGCACTTTAAAGGTATAATTTTTTTCTTATTGATCTGAAAGAGCATTTTCTGGATTTAGGCTAGCCTTAAAACTAGAGAAATTATTATGCTTTCTCAAGCCTCTTTTATTTGAACCTATACACTTTATGTAACACTTTAAAAAAAATAAGAATCTTTACCAAATCTTCTTCACAACTCCCAGTTGTAATAAAGGCAAGCTTCATTTCATACGTACACTAGTAGGACACAGGTGGAACTTGAGGCATCATATTAGTGTATATACAGTGGTTCTCCGCCTTCATAGGAGCCATCTGCTGGTGAACCATAACATTTGACATTGGCTGTACCGGAGGTGGATTTATTTCTGGTGGCTTCTTACTTTTCTTCTCGCACTTTTTGAATTTGATACCTAGCTTGTTCAACAGTATTAGTCTTAGAGATTCCTTGCCTCCTCTATAGTTAAGTTCATGTTTGGCAGCAGTTAATATTTTACCTAACGTCGGGATCTCTTTTCGCATGGAGTAGCTGTTGACAATGCCACGGAGTGCACACAGTTGGTAGTAATCGAGCTGTACCTTCGTTTTCCTTACTCGTTTCTTTTTGGGCCCGGTCATTTTTGTTTGTGTCGCTTCCGCCCGCAGGCCCTCCCGTTTTATTCGTTTAATTGTACTCTCCGATAGGCCGGTGGCTGCACAGGCTCGCTTAACTACATTTTCGACGGGAAATGCGTATCCTCTGTTTTGTTTCTCGCTCTCGAAGAACTTGATCACTTTAAATATTATTTCACGAGCCTGGCCGTCGATAGCCTCCTTTTTCTTTTTATCGATTTTTACCTTCGGCGGCTGCAGCAGATCGTCCGGCGGTGCGGCGGGCGGTTCCGGAGGATTTTGATTTATCTGTACATTGTTGAGGGGCTGAAGCATCGATTCCTGTATAGGGGGCATAGGATGTAATAGATTCAAATGCTGCACAATAGGCACCTCCACGGTATGCTCCATTGTAATATAGGTCTCAATTTTGAGGGCTTTACGTTTACCGTATTAAATTAAAACGTAAAAGTTAGCTGCAATAGCAAATCATACAACAAAAAACAATGCTAGAGGCTAGCAGCCATTAATAAACCATAAACAATTTACATTCATGTCAACCGATGTCAACTGTCAAAACAATCATAGTCCATAGGCAATGTTTGAGTTTATTACAAAGGTCAAAGACACTTCATCAAACCTCCTTTCACCATTGTACAAAAACCACAACTAGAAAAATTACGCACTAACAAAATCGATTTTTGTCTGATCATGGTCAGCACTTGGCATTTCGCACTTCAACAGCGCGGTGCGGCGCGCACTCGGCTCATGTAGTGACTGACTGGAAGCTGGATCATGAAAAATTTTAAAGAAGAGGAAGAACGCATATTTAAAAAATATTATAGTCACGGCGCTGGCTATACATTTTGTTGAGTGTTCTGAACATTGGAAATAGTCTCGAAAAAGTATAATTTTTACTTTAGAACGTAATTTTTAATAGAACAGAGCCTTTAGTTAATGATGACAGAGATGGAAACTCGAAAAATATGTCGAGGCTGCTTGGCCACTGACAGAACTTTGACCTCAATTGAAAATCATTACCATATTTACCACAAAATATTAAAGGACTCGGTAAAAACTTATGATGTAAGTAAAAAATTGCTGAGATTTTGTATGAAGATACTATATATAGTCCTAGGACAGCACACGTGATACTTTTTATCCCGAAAAAATGTACGGTTATTGCGCGACTAACGCGGCCACAAATCTTGGGGCTACACAGTTGTTTAGTTTAGTATTTTATAAAATTGTGTTGCAGGAACCAGAGATCCCGTTTATGTGCTGGGAATGCAATGCACATTTGAAAAATTTTGAAAAATTCCAACAAAGAGTGTTAGAAGCTGATCTGCTTTTGTCAGATTTGAGCGAAGGATTTCAGGTTTATACCTTAATATTTTTTTTTGATAGCAGCATAAGGGGTCATCCCTAAAGTATGTCCATTTATAGGGGGAGAGAGGGGGCCCAAGCAGTTTGACAAGGGGTGGGGGGCCTCAGATTTGTGACATCACATTTCTAATTTAATATATTTCTTCCAGAAATTTTAATTTTTAGATTTGTGACATTACATTAACTAACCCTCCTTGGATTGGTCTCAGAAATGACAACCTGTGTTTGTGGATGGTTCATTTGCTTGCTTGCTATGGAAAGATAATTTACATTTAATAAGGCTCAAACATAATATAATTTTGACTTGCAATTAGCCAGCACCTTATTGTTGACTTTGTTTTCCAGCTTAAACCTTTGTCGACTCTGACAGTATTAATAAAACAAAACGTTATTGATGTTGAACTCAGCGAAGATATTAAAGTTGAAACTACAACAAGTAATAAATATGAGGGTGGTGTAAAAATTGATATTGAAGTAAAAGAGGAACCAACAGATTACAAGCATTCAGATGATTATGATGATTACCAGGAACCCGTTGATTTCAATGAATTCTTTCAAAATAATGATTTAGTTGCTGAGAATGTTAAGTTGGAGCCAGAACAAGATGTGATACAAGTGAAGAATAAAGTAATTATCAAAACCAAAGCTAAGCCAAAAAAGAAGGTGCCAAAGCAGAATTATAAAGTAATTATAATAAATAAAAACAGGGATATGTATAAATCTGTAAGAATAGATGATAAAGAGATGATATATTGGATGGAGCAAGAAAAAACGAAAAGAAGCTACAAAATCTGGGAATATAAATGTGAAATATGCATTACAGGGTTCTCACAGAAGAAATTTTATTTAAGGCATATCAAGAATTTTCATAACGAGGTCATTATTTTTTTGCTCTTGTAAGATTAGTTAGTGATTCTTTTTGATATCCTTACACTTATCAATTATTGCCCCTAGGTTTGCTAGGCAACACCTTAATCAACGGAATTGTCAACGCACACACAGCTGACAGGTTTCTGACTGCTGTGTTATACAATTAATATAACCATTTATTTAATTATATCTTTTCAGTCATACGCTCAATATGTATGTGATATATGTACACGACGGTACCGCACAAAGAAGAAACTCGCCCGACACATCAGATTGCACTACACCAAGCTCAAATGCCAGTTGTGCGACTTTGAGTGCTACCGCAGCAGCCAAATGGAACAACACATCCTGACCACGCACCGGAGGTTACTGGAGTGTCTGAAATGCGGGCTGCAGTTTACGTTAGACATCTACAATTTATTTTACAGTTAAAGTTCTTCTTCTTCTTGGCTTATGCCTCCCCTGCCCATGCCATGATGCAGATGTTACACCAGCCTAATCTGGCAGTAATGGTCATTGACCTACTGTCAAAAAATTGTCACAATATTCCACAGACTACTTTCTGATGATTTTATTTTTTTACAATGATAAATTTTTAAACCTGCCCCTACGCTATAAAGGTCAATAGTCACTGGTGCCAACCTTATCTATTTTGACAGTAGCTGACCAAGCAAACTTTGTTAGAATATAAAATTTCCCTTAAAAAAAATGCTGACAAAAAACTAAAACAAAATCGGTTCACACATTCCAATTCAGTATTCAAAATGTATGTGCAACTCTAAGGCCGTTTGTCCACCACCGTCAACCGAGAACGAGATTATTTCGGACCGAACAAATGAAACTTTATGATCTAGGCTATAGGTTTCATTTTCTAGCGACATTGCTCCATCGTCCATGTTGACGCCGTCATTACTGGCGTGAAGGAAAATGAAACCTGTCACCTATGCCATACAGTGGCATTTTATCTGGCGGAAATAATTTCGTTCTCGGTTGACGGCGTTTGATGGACAAACGGCGAAGAGCTTTCACAGCACGGGCGCATGTGAAAAGTGGCTGATTATATTATAGTCCACACTAAGCGAATTTTGTATGGAGAGAAGTGGATGACATTGACAGTAGGCTTCGACCAAATATTAATAAGATTCACACATCCCCTCATAATGGAAATAAAATAATAGCACCAAGACTATCTGACACAAAACAACTTAAATCAAAATCAAGTGTATTGAAAAATAACACTTAACTTAATGAGTTAAAGCTCACAATCGTACCAAAGTTAAAATCGCGGTCTCGGGGCGGCTAGGAGCAGAATAGCGCTTAATAAGCACTGTTGTCAGTGACACTTTTTATACGGCAACCAGTAGCGCCCCAGCCGGAAGGGGCCCCCGATCAGCTCCCCTAGACAAGTGGCAAGCGATTATTTATTACAATAATAGCTTGACGTGTTTATGTATTAGTTTGATATAGTGGAACGAAAGCGAATTTGCCACGGGCCTCGGACGGTATAGTTACGCCACTGACGGCAACTGTAAATCTTTATAATATTTGATCGAAGACAGTAGGTACGTTACTTTTTGACCAAACTACTTAGTAGATTACATAGTCATCTGCACACTCACTTCACTCCGTACCAAGTACCTATGGTATGCAGAGGCGCAAGATATTTATCCTTTTTTTTTTAATTTGCACAATGGCTTTTTATCGTATCAATGCCAGGAAGTAGGAGTGGCGTATCTCAAAAAAACCAACTTTACACCAGAACCAAAAAACTATTTCAAAATTCAAAACACTACTTGGTGCCCGCAACATCCTTGCGGAAAAATTTGTATATCACGCGGGAACCGTAGATTTTCCTGGTATAAAAAGTATCCTATATGTTGCCCAGACCTAATAGCTATTAAACAAAAAAAGATTTATTCAAATCCGACCAGTACTTCCTGAGATTAGCGCGTACAAACAGATAAACAGACAAACAGACAATTTTTTTTTGTCGATCTGTGTTCTATTCCTAAGCCAGACACGCCAATTCTACTGTTTTATTAATTAATAAACATAGAAATTTTAAACTTGGAACGTACTTGTCTGATAATCTAATATGTAGATATGATCAAACTTTCGTTTTTATTGATTAATGCAGTTCTATAGGTCTGGGATAAAGTTGGACTTTTTTAGAAACGCCACTTCCGCTTTCTGCCGTCGATATGTAGGTATAGTTTCGATGATGTATGTTAATCTTCAGACTATATCCTGATTTCTACGAGCACTACCGCCGGCTGCACAAACATTTCTTATGCGACTACTGCGGTAAGAAGAGGTCCAAGAAGTCCAAGTTGATCGATCACATACAGTGAGTATGTAGGCTAGAGCATTCGTAGCCTAATGCGTAAGACATTTGGTTCACACTCGAGAGGGTGCACGTTCGTACCGCGGTGAAGGCGTGTACCAATGAGACATTTTTATACTTGAAGTACATAATACGGATGCTCATTGTCGTGGTAAAGCCATGTTTCGGCACGAATGGGCCGGCTCGACCGGAGTGATACCACGGCCTCACAGAAAACTGGCATGAAACGGCGTTGTGCTGTGTTTCGTTCAGTGAGTGAGTTTCCCGATGGCCCAACTTCCCTAATCCCCCTATCCCTATTCCCTCATAAAGGCTGGCAACTTACACTTGCGACTCTCCGGATATCAAAAGTGTCCATGGGCGACGGCAGTTGCTTTCCATCAGATAACTGGTCTGCTCGCTTGACCCCTAAATGTCATTAAGAAAAAGAATTAATAATCTTTAGGCATAATCATAGCATAATCTAGCTGAGCTTGACGTGACCCGATACTAAAAATATAGGTTATGCATACATAGAATGCTATAAATCAATTTATCTTATAAAACATAATAATTCTGAAGTAATGCCCTGAGTGTTGGGAGTCAGTCTCTATATATTATTGCTTTAATTTTATTTGTTGCTTACGGTACAGCACAGACTTTCATATTTGTGTGTTCTAGAATATAACTCAGTATACTAGCCTGTAATATTATGAATCTTCGCTAGTATGTTTGGAAGGGCCTTATTTGAGTGACCGCCTAGCAAACTGCCAGTGTTATGTTGAGTCACAAACGCTGGCCGGTACACTGGTGTCTAGGTTATATTTGGCAACACACCCTACAGCATAGTTTACATGTCAACACGAAGGCCAGCGCTAGCTCGATATTGGCCATGTGTAAACAGTATGAATGACTTATTGCTATAACATTTCAGGAGGTTTCATTCGGAGAACCGGTGTGAAATATGCAACAAGACGTACAAGGTGTTCGACTCGCTCCTCCAACACAACAAGCTACACCACATGAAGTCGGCGAGCGAGCTCTGCTACTGCGTCGAGTGTAACATACAGTTCGACAACGTGGCGCTCTACACGCGACATATCGGCATGAGCAAGAAACACAGGAAGAAGCCCGGGTGAGTTACTGCAGCTGTCACGTGACACACCGCCGTGAACACCGCAACAAGGCGTACGTACCGACGTGAAGCTGGCGCCATCTGTGCTCTGTTGAGTGTAACATACAGTTCGACAACGTGGCGCTCTACACGCGACACATCAGTATGAGTAATAAACACAACAACGACAGGCTGTGCTCTGTCGAGTATAACAGACAGTTCGAATTTTTTATTTATTTACTTATTCCAGTATCCCGTGCCCGGACTGCGACAAGGTGTACGACAGGCGTTGCAGCATGACCAACCACTACAATCACGTACACCTCAAGAAGAGCAAACATTACTGTGAGACCTGCGACAAGGTAGATAATACAATAGAAATACTTAGTTCAACTCAGTTGTGCGCGCGTCCCTATGTGTGAGTAGGTCTTGTTTACTCGGACTGCGCCTGCGTCAGTGCCACATGAATGCCGGCTCGACGGGAGTGATACCACGGCCTCACATAAAACTGGTGTAAAACGGCGTTGTGCTGTGTTTCGTTCAGTGAATGAGTTTACCGGTGGCCCAACTTTGCTAATCCCACCTAAATCACATTCCCATTATATATTCCTTCATAAAGACCGGCAACGCACTTGCGACTCTTCGGATTTACGAGTGTCCATGGGCGACGGCAGTTGCTTTCCATCGGGTTACCCGTCTGTTCGTTTGCCCCCTAAATATCATTAAAAAAATATAGGGCTGCGCACACAACTCTGTCGATCTATACCTATACAAGACTAGTGCGTTAAAACAAACAAACAAAGCTTTATATTAAGTATAAATTAGCGGACACAACAGACGTCCTCCTGCCGGTCTCGCTTAGTGAATCTAAACCGTTCACAAATCCTCTCTAATGCCTACAAAACATTTCATCAAAATCGGTCAAGTCACTTGGAAGTAGTTTAGCGACAAACACACGCACACAAGAATTATATAATATTATTAAGGTGTGTTTTTGATTTTTTAAATGTATTTCCAGTATTACCTGAACGCGTACCGTCTCCGGCAGCACAAAGCCAGCGTACACGACAAGGTGCCGCGCGTCAAGAACAAGATGTGTCCCTACTGCCCCAGGGGCTTCTCGGTGAGTACGGTTGCCGTGGGAGAGACATGCTTCGGCAGGAACTGGCCGGATCGACCGTAGAAATACCATGGTCTCACATGAAACCAGCGCGAAACAACGCCAGCGCTGTGCCTCGTAAAATGTGTTAATTTACTGGAGGCCTAAGACCCCCCTATTTTTTTACTAACTCTTGCCAGCGGCTTTGCTCGCGTGTAATTCGAAAATTGATAAAAATCTGCTTTTTTCAAAGACGGGCTGTATTTTCAAAACGAAAAGTAGCCTATGTTACTATCTCGTGTTACTGTCACGTGTATGTGGCTGAATAAATGTTATTATTATTATTATTATCTATTGTTTCAACTAAGTCTATGCCGAAAACCAAGCAGATTTGTTGCTTCGTTAGGGCGTGAAGGAAGGACAAACAAACGGTTTCCTATTTATAATATTAGTAAGAAATCCCTTTGTCTTATTCTTATTCTTTCAATGTAGCATTTCCCTTATAAGGTCTGCAAAGTGCTTGCAACTCTTCTGACGTCGCGATTGTCTATGGTTTCCAGCAATTGAGTACTAACCGGTTTGCTCTTTGCACTCTAATGTTAGTATTATTTGTAGTATAGCAGTAATATGACAAAATAGTTGTGTTTTGAGTGAGCGTTTCTGCTTTCTACGCAATAGCCCTGTACTTTGTAGATACAAATTTAAGCATAATTTTATGTGTCCCGCCCGGTTGGTGCCCGCAATTTTGTTGCACAAAAATTAATGTTAATCACTCTCGGGATAAAAAGTATTCTATATGTTGCCCAGACCTAATAGCTATTGAACAGAAAAAGATTTATTCTAATCCGTCCAGTAGTTTCTGAGACTAGCGCATACAGACAACTATTTTTCGTTGATGTGTGTTATATGATTGTTTCTTAGCACATTGATTATTTTGTAAAAATATTAAATGTACAGACACTTCAATTTTACTGTTTTATTATATGTATAGATTTTAGCCGTATTTCATTCTTATTTAACTTTATTTTTTTATATTTTTATATAACTTTCTTATGGGTTATGGGTATGGGCTTATTGCCTGAAATAAATGATTTTAATAATTATTAAGCTGAAACAAACTATCGGACGCGTCTTAAAGTCGCGACTTTAACCCGCTTCCGTAAGTCGCGACTTTAACCCACTTACGTAAATCGCGACTTTAACCCGCTTCCGTAAAGTCGCGACTTTAACCCGCTTCCGTAAAGTCGCGTTCTGTCCGATAGTTTGTTTTCAGCTTTATTCTCCGCGTCGAGATTTCTCTACATTATTTTTTTCAGACCAACCGTATCCTAGAGAACCACATCCGTACGCACACGGGCGAGCGGCCGTTCGAGTGCGACTACTGCCCCGCATCCTTCACACAGAAGCAGGCGCTACAGTCCCACACACGGGCGATACACAAAATATTGGACTATAAATAAATGTTGTTACATAATACGTGTTTTAATATTACCTAGACTTTTATGACATAGGGTAAACGAGTGTCGAGTCAACTGATGGCTACCGTTGCCTATGGATGCGCGCATCAGGAGAGTTGCAAGCGCTGTGGGGGAAATTGATAGATTTTTTTTTTGTACACAACTTAACAACTAAACTTAAACTTAATAAAGGAACTGTACAAATTGGCAGTCTTACAGCTAAAAGCGGTTTCTTTCTTCTTTCCATAATTTCTTCATCTTGGCTTATGGAATAATCGCGTTTCAATTTATGGAAAATCTACACCCTGATACTGGCAACTCCTAAACGCCTCCCCGTTTCAGGATGTAGATTTTCCATAAATTGAAACGCGGCGGCGGCGGTAGTTGCTTTCCATCAGGTAACCCGTTTGCTCGTTTGTCCCCTTATTTTTATTTATAAAAATCCGTTTTTCACGATTTTTTTCAATATTCCAGAAATATTGAAAAATTGCCGACGGAAAGAGACAGCGAACCCTGATTAGTTAAACACTGTTTAAAATATTTTTATAAGGGGGTAAATATTTTGTTTTTGCTCAATAGCTTTAACTCTTACGAGCTATAAAAGCCGTAAAGAGAGCTCAATACGAGCAATAGGTCTTGTTTCCACCTGAACTTGTTGAAGTCAGACAAATGTAGCGATTCTATAGGTTCTTGGAAAACACAATTCTTAAAAAATTATAGAAAATAAACTCACACAATAAAATTAACATCTTTTATTTACAAATAAGTACTAATTCATACTAATATATTTTTAATCAACAACATATCGAGTTGGTCAGTCTAAAGTCTAAGGTTAAACGTTAAAATTCGGAAAGAAATTTGGGTGACAATATTTTTTTAAGGTTGCGGTATGTTTTGAATTTATTTATAAAATAGACCATTTAACACTATACGCTTGAGCTTAAGTTAAAGTTACATAACATAATATGTTATAATTAGATTTATATTTTTATTTCACTGTTTTGAGGTTATGACCCCAGAAACTTCTCCATTGAGGGTAAGTTAAGTTTTAATGTTACCAAATTTGACTTTGTATAGAATAATTTGAGTTCATATTTATCAGCTATCACGCTACTAATTAAGGCGTGCATCAGCATGAAATTAAATTTTTACAATCGCATATTTTCTTAAATTTGAGGTTATATTGATCACGTTGCTGTATTTGTTATAGCGTCAAGCTTGTTATGATTGGCGTTCAGCTGCTTGTTATAAATAGTTTGAGTTTATATTAATCACGTGATCGTGGTGACCTCAAACAGCTTTTTTGTCCAGCAATTTTTAAGGCTAGCAGTGGATACCGTATGCTTTAGTATTAATATAATTTGAGGTTACATTAATCACGTGACTATTTAAGGTTGTGGCGTTCAGCTGCTTGCTATATTTGAGATTATGCCACTCTTTGAGGTTATATGACGTATAAGAATAATTTAAGATTATATCAAATGACCGTGTTCACTACGTGGCGTGTAACAGCTTGTTGTGCGTGTATAGCGCGGCGGAGTGCGCGAAGGAGGCGGGGCAGCGTGCACACCGCAGCGGTCGCTCGCCCGTGTGCGTGCGAATATGCGCTTGGAGGATTGCCGCCGTCTGCAACAATAACATCATATTTATTCGTGAAATGGAGTCATTTTAAAAAATGAATCCTACTCGCCAGCTTCACGTTGAGCTTGGCAAAAAAGTTTAGCGCAGTGACAGCTGGAACTTAACGTATTCATTCATAGCAACATATAAGTTTCTGTAAACTCCTTGACAACTTTTGTACACGTTGTATCAAATTATGTTCAAGTGTAGGTCATCGGGTTGCCTATGTCAAAAGAAAAGCGACCTGATTTAAAACACATTTCTTCTTGTCAAGCTGTGGATAGATATATTCCGATCAAATGACGAAGGTCCGGCAACTGGCTCTGTCTTAATTTCCCCCAAGGTACAATACCTACTCCGCATCGCGATTGATCACGGCTACAGATGCGGAATTTCGTGAGCAGCCGACGACAGTCGTAGGTCACGCGCGGTCGCAAAAAAAAATTTGAGAAACCCACCGTGAATCCCCGGCCGCAGTGGTCACAGATCTTGTTGCGCGGCGGCCGCTTCTTCTCGTGTACAAATTCCCGGTGCTTCTTGAGGTTTAGACGGTTTTTAAACACCTGCATAAAACAACTTTTTAATATCTTTCATATTTTCTTTTATATAGCCATTGTCACATTTAATTGGTCATTGTAACATTTGTTTACCTTTGAGCAGAGGTCGCAGGCGTGCTTGGTACGGTGTCGGTGTTCCCAGTCCACGTGCTCCTGTAGCGCGCTCTTAGACAAAAACTTGGACTCGCACTCGCCGCATGCGAATCTAAAATATTATAGACCAAGTCTGTTATAGACGTTAACCTCTATTATATACGCTGGACTGATTACACCCTTTGAAATTAAAGCTCTTTACCGAGAAGATTTGAGTGTATAAACAAGTGGGAAAAGAACTAAATCTAACATAATTTGCGAATGGTCGCTTGATCGTTTCAATTCTATTTTGTTTACAAAGTATTTAACTAAAAGTTTAGCGCGATAAAGTTTGTTATTTTGTATAATTTTTATAATATAGTCTATATTTAAATAAGTTGTGGAAGTTCATTGGTTACCTAAAAAAGTGTGTGTTATGTAAAACTCATTAGTTCCTTTCCCACTCGTCACTGCCATCAGCGCCAAAATACCGCATACCAAATCGCCTTACCTTGACTAGGCTTATCATCACTCCAGCGTATTCATAATATAAAGGTCAGTGCTTATAGAGTGCTTTTACATTTCTAGTACACCGACTAGCGGGCAGATTCTGTCTCAAAAGACACAATATGACTACACGATATGTTGCATTCCGCTCATTTTCTTTTTCGTCGATGTTTCGCGGTTCGCAGCGTCGGTGTACTAGAGGCTTAGAGTTAGGTCATCTGTAATACGGCAGGAGCGCAACTATTTTATTAGTCGCGCGGCTATCGAGCTGTACTTTTTACCCACGACAGAACGGAGACGGTTACGAAAAAAAAAATGTCCACTTATCTTCAAAACCACTGGTTTCATTTTTTTGCGATTTTTAGTGATGGGTTCGGTTTTAATTGTTTCATGTTTTTAGACATGCTTTATATCAACAACTCCCGGGGTGTTGTAGTTGTAACAACAAGGGGGCGTTGTAGTAGCCATTTTTTTGTGAAACCAACGTTGCCAAAACTACTGGTTCCGTTGGGTATTACAGGGTATTACAGTAAGAAATCACTAGGGGGCGCCGCAATAAGCACTTTTGTGTGACAAACGTTACAATTTATTTCCAAACACATATATACGATTTTAATGCGATTTTTAAACATGGATTTGGTATACAGTGTGACAAAAACAAAATAATAAATTTTGAAAACCCCACGACGTACCGCTTAAATGACTTGAAAATGAGTGAAGTCGAAAACCCTCGACTTCAATAGCATTTATTACATTTGTTTTAAAATTTAAATATGAATGGCAGCCCGACGGATTTGCTGATGATCATCCTTTTTAATATAGTTTTTCGATTATTTTACACCTTTTCAAGTCACTTAAGCGGTGCGTCGTGGGTTATAGAGTGCTTTTTAATTTTATTTTTTAGTACAGGAGTACACTGCAGCCGCCGCACCACACACCACCTGCATCCGACTCACTGTGAAGGCACCATTTGAGTTTACGTATAAGATGAAGTGAAATTTTAGACCCAAGAATTACTATTTTTGATACAATCTATTTCACTTCATAACTACAGCCCGACTATAACCACATCATCCTTTCGTGTCCCCTCCATGATCATTCCTTTCTGTATTGTAGTTAATCTTTCTTATCCCATTTCTTACTTCTGTAAATATATTACTCGGTGCTAATGATAAATGTGTATACAAATGTATTTCTAACTCCTTAGTCCTAAATAATATAAATAGTTAGGATTTATTAATTCAAACATTTTATTGTATTTATAAAGTTGTAATAATATAACACTATTTTAATTAACTTTCCAAATTCCGTCTCCTTTTTATTCCTTCCGCCGTTCCTTACCCTTTAAGCTCGTCTGTGGCACAAAATACGCATATATGTGTCAAGTTGCCGAAAAAAAAAACTACAGCCCGCACGGGCGCAGAGTTCGTTCTTTTCCGCAGCCCGAGTTTGGTTTGACAGCGGACTGAGCCACAACCTAAGGAGCAAAAAGACATAGGACGCCGCAGCGCTCAATCTCGACCGACTAAAGCAAGCAAGAGGGCATCATAAATGAAGAAATGAGTGAAGAAAGAAACTCTAGTTTTTTGCATTAATGAAGAATTTTGAAAAACTTTCACTCATGTCTTCTATTTGATCATCTTTTTTTTTGGACGGGAAGTTATGCGCTCGAGGCCGCGAGACCCTGCTACACGCCTTCCGCGACATCCCTATGCATCATTCTCCATCCTAAAACTCGACTCGGGCTAGCACTGACTTGTCAGACTGGTGAACGCTCTGCGACGTGCTGTGGATCATACATGACTCACTTCTTGTCCACGGCGGTGACGTGGGCGGAGTGCGTCCTCAGATGTTTCCGCAGCCCCAGCTTGGACCGGAAGTGTACGTCGCAGGGCGCGCAGTAGGCGGCGCCGGCGTGCGCGGCCGCGTGTGCCGCCAGACCCGACTTGCAGTTGTAGCTGCGGCCGCACTGCACGCACGTGTACACACGCTGCGACGTGCCGTGGATTGTACTGGATATATATTTTTTTTAAATAAAATTTGCGAAGATCGAACAACGCGTGCAGCACCAGCAAACACTGGCGTAGCTTTCATAACGTAAAAAAGTGGCCAAGTGCGAGTTAAACTCGCCGATTAAGGGTTCCGCAGCAGCAAATAGGTAATGTGTTTTTTATATGACAAAAGGTCGTATGGTCTGGTCACACATGGGACATGATAAAAGGTCTTATTGTAAGGTCTCATTATTTTATATGGTAAAATTATTATCGATTGGGCAAGTAAGACGAATAGCAAGGGCGTCCGGACCCCAAGACACCCCCCTTATATACGCCCATGGCAGCAATGCAATAAAATTTATCAAATGCAATTAAACCTATGGTTATTTTGGACACCAAAACACGAGGTACAGTCACAAAAAATCTATAAGAATCACTCTTATAAGAGATAAACTCCCAGAAATAATACTTTAGGGTATGTATAACTCTCCAGTTCGGGATATTTCTTGTATGAGTAAGCAACCCAGCAATTTTGTCCATTCAAAACAATCTGTATAAGGAAAGCAGAAACAAAGAGTACAAGGTAACATAACTCACAGTATGTGCACGCGCAGGCCGGTCTTGTTGACGAAGGTGCTCCCGCAGTCCGCGCACTGCACCTTCGCCGACCGGTGCTTGTCCATGTGGTAACGGTAGCTGCGGTTAGACCTGATCACAGAATATACGCATTGAGTACAGAGTGCCAAATGCGATTTTTTATTTCACATTCGACCTTAAACGCGTTTCGCGTTTACTAGGATTTTATATGGGATTTGTATATGTGATCGTGAGCATGGCTAGGTGGCGCTGTACACATCCCATATAAAATCTTAGTAAACGCGAAACGCATTTGCGGTCGAATGTGAAAAAAAACTCGCAATCAACACTCGGATGATTTAACTCAGTTGTGCGCGCGGCTCTATGTGTGTGATCTCTCGTGAATACACAGCTTTCATTCATGTGGCAGTGATGTGTGTTGAGTTTAAGTAAACAAGGCTTGGCCAACCATAGAGACGCGCAGATAACAGACTTTAACTACATGTACAACGGTGATTTTGATATTACTGTGAATGCGAAACTGACACAGTTTCTATCAGGTCTGTCACCTCTTTTTTTAAATGTGAATGTAACAGCCCTTGCTAACATGCTCACGGTAGCCGTAGTAGTAAATAGTAATGAGAGCGCACACATGGCGTGGCGACCATGTGTCAACCGTGCTTACTTTTTTTTTTTAAACCGAAGACCCTGTGGCCCTTGCGTCACTGCGACCCTTAAGGATCTTTTGTGACTACCGTACTTACATACTAATTACTATGTATAATGGGGGAAATTGAAAGAGAGCCAGTTGACGGGCCTATATCATTTAATCGGAATATCGGTCAAATCGATGTAAAGTAGTTATCTGTCGACTGAGTTTGACATAACACGACCAAATTACTTAGATCCATGATCTGCATCTGTTTCAATTTCCCTACACAGCGACCTTCTCCGTAGGTAATGTTTGTCTTGTATTACATGAACACGGGCGCGACACGGCACGGCTCCGTGCGGCGGCCGTGTGCATGTGAACGGGCTATATCGTCGCTGCGAGTGCCAAGTTCCATATGTGATTTTGGTAAGGTTGTGGAAAACAATAAAAAACATATTATTGGATTGAAAATAAAAAAAAAGTACAAAATTATTTATACAACAACATGATATACTACAAAAATGCTTTTATCTCGAATGTGCAGAACGAAACTGAGATTATTTTTAGCAAAAAAAAGAAAAATAAAAAAAAACACATATGAAATTTGGCACTCGCAGCGACGATGTTCTAGTTGAGTGTGCTAACTCAGGCGTAGAAAGAACAAGGTCTGTATTACATAGTAGGTACAACTTACTCCGTGGTGAAGTCACACAGCTTACAGGCAAAATGTATGCCGATTTTGCCGTGCAACTCATTGTAATGTTTCAGTACAGATTGGATGTTGTTGTACCTCTTGTAGCACTCCACACACTCGAACCTGCGGACAGGTAAACACGTAACTTGTAAACAGAGAAAACATAAGAAAGAGACGCAACGATCAATGCATCCCGCTCTTGCATCGTCACGGCTAAATATCTTTTTTATGGTTCTGAAGGTATCTGAAGGGTAAAAACGGGAGCCTATTAGACTTCGATGTCTGTCTCCAGGCTATATCTCAGTATCTTAAGTACGGTAATAGCTAGAGAGTTGAAATTTCACGGAATATGTATTTCTGTTGCCGCTATAACAACAAATACTAAAACCAAAATAAATGCAAAGTTTAAAGGTGGCTCTAATATAACAAACATGTTTTATGCGTTCCTTTTATAATGTTATCGCTAAATTCGACGAGCTTCAATCAACGGCGTGGCGGAGTGGCTAGGGTGCCTACTTAACTACGAAAAGGCCCGTGTTTGATTCCCACCATTCACATATTTTTATTTAATGTTTTTCTTTTATAAATTTCAAAACTTTGCCATTAATTATTTTTGTAAAATAAAATTTAAAAAAAATTTAAAACTCTCAGAAATGCTTTTCCCCTTAGTGCGCGAGTCCAACTTGCACTTGGCCTGTGTTATGAAATCCAATGAGCTGCACCATGCGACAAAAAACGTTACTTCTTTAGAGGGACTAGACGCGGCCATAAAACTGACGTTTGCAGCTTTAACGCCAGTCACGTTTGTGAGACGTTACAGTGCCGAGTGCTAGTTTTTATATTATAGTCGACCGTGAACGCGTTTCGCGTTTACTAAGATTTCATATGGGATTTGTATTTGTATATGCACGGACAAATGTGAAAAAAAAACTCGCACTCGACACTCCGTTCTACGGAAGTGAAGTGTCGCATAATTTTGTCGCGCTACGGTATAGTGTTCGGATTGCCTTTGTGCTGACTGACTTTTCGATTACGTTTAAATTTTCAAATACGCACCTTCTGAAATGCCTCTTGTTGTGTTCATATAGCGATGACTTTGAGCTCAGGACTGACTTGCATGTATCACATGTGATCCCACCTTTTTTCTATGACATATTTTGTAATGTAAGTATTTAAAAAAAAAATGTCTACAAAAGAACAGAAAATGCGGTAGATATCAATTACTCTGACTAATAAATAGTGTAAAAATGTTATTATTATATATTTGTATTTGTCTGAAATTAAAAAAAAACCATAACAAACAAAGCTAAAACAACCTGTACTCTTTTTTACAAAAACACTTTATGTAGTGTTGATTTTTGGTATTAATATAATTTAATACAGAAAACATAGCAACCATTGGAATAATGATTAGTAATTTTAAAATGGTAAATACTTTAATTCAACTTGGCTTACCATGGTATGTCGTTGCTCAATATGATCTTTGAGCAGTGGCTCATGATCAAACCCGGTGATACATTTGTCACATTTGAAAGGTAGCTTTAGATACCCTGGCTTCAAGGCATCATTCCTTCTTTCCTCCATCATTTCATCCACAGATAGCGTAACAACTCTTATTTTCCCCTCATATTTGTTTTCTAAAGTATTCTTTTGTTTTTTTTTAGTTTTTTTCTTTCTTGGTGCAATCTGTTCTCTCTCAGCGTCTGTACTGTCATACTCAATTTTTATCTCTAATTTGACTGGTGAGTAGTCTCGTGTTGGAGTTTCTGTTTTAATATCGTTTGGTGTAGGAAACGGAGTTGATTCATATTTTATTTGTTCAGAATCTATGGTCGAGTTTGTTTCTATGTTAGAAAATGTTAAATTCATGACCTGGAAAACACTATTAATACAATATATATTTTTTTAAATATATATTAGTATAGAAAAATATAAACTCAAGAAATCAAATTTAACGATTAAACATATCCAATCCTTAATTAAATTTTTTTAAGTGTATCGAATTGAGTTAAGTAGTTGAATTATAAACTTACAAACATTCAAACTATTTAATATACTTATATTCATTCACTATGTGACATAAGATTATACTATTGAAATGTTTATAGCCCTGACCTGCTTTAAGTAATAACATTCTGAGCACTGCTACTGTTGAATTTTTTTTATGTCTGTAGATAATAATTTTACTGGGTGGAACTTGTACTTACTTCCTGTTTATAAGGCTGATATGGAGAGTATTCATTCAGACCATTTCTGTCTAGGCTCAAAAGAGATTTTTCAACTTGCATTCTGAAGTTATGTAATTTCTTGATCAACCCATGACAGAAGAAACATATTGCTGCCGATTTGTCCAGTTGAAGCTAAAAATAACTTACAATATAGCAAATGTACAATTTTCTAACTTGAATACAAAATGTACCATAAAGGACGACCTAAGACACCAATCCATATGATACCTACTATACTACCATTTAGTTGGTTTAGCAAGACTTGTTACATTAACGCAGTGTAAAAATAGTATAAAGGTATATACCTCTGGTACCAAATTAGTAAGGATACTCGTAGCATGTTCACATTTTCCTAATTTATACAATTTTATATTTTTCGAAAGGCAGCACGTACAACAAATGGGCTGTGTTTTGACATCGAAACCATCAGTTTCATAGAAAACAGGGAGGTGTAATTGTTCCAGTTTTTCCATTTTTGATCTTAAATGTCTGGATTTTGTTTCCAAACACTTTTTGATTGGAATTTTAAAATTTGCGAAGTTTAATAATTTTGGCCAATACTAAATTCTTGACGTAGGTTGAATTAAATTGAACGTTACATTTTACTTTGAGTATTTTATTCCAATTTAAACTATTTTATTTTGTATCGTTTTTATTTTTCTAATTTGCATTAACGATTTCTTAATTTTTATACTATTATAAAATGTAAGTGTTTTATATAAAGAAATTTTCAGTATTACTTAAAATGATATATTTTTGGCCTTCCCCATCGCCAATTAATTCATGTATTGGAACGACATTGTCATATGTCAGTTTGGAGAGGCCATTTTAAAAAAGAAAAGGAAGAAGTCCGCCCCAAACAAAAATCGAAATCAAGCAAAACAAACAAATTTTTAAAATAAATAATAAGCGTAACAATAAAACTGTTGTAGTTTTTATATCAAACTCGTTAAAATGAATTCGGTTTCAAACATGAAATGCACCGGCTGTATGAATTTTGATCGTAAAATAAAATGTATAAGCGCCGCAAGCGAAAAAGAATGCTTCTTCGAAATCATCCGGAATATTCCGGTAAGCCATTGATTTAGATGTTTGTTTGGAGTAAATCATGATTGTCGCTTAATAACTGTTAAATTATATCGTTGTAGATGTTTGTCCCAGACGATTTCTCGCTGTATTTGTGCTGGGAGTGCAGAGCGGAATTGTGTCGTTTTTCAAGATTCAAGGAACGAGTTACTTACTGTTACAAGCTGTTACATAGCGCTAAATTCGTAAGCTCACTTTCACCTTATATTTGTATCATAAAAGTGGTTTAAAAGTTGATTTATGATTAACAGTAGTGGATAAATCGTGGGTAAATTAGCACTGCATCAAAAATGACATGTAACTAACATATATTAACAGCTACTTAGTAGTAGTAAACATGTAACATACAAACATATTTCAGTCTGGCCAGTATTCTGTGATACTACCTCTATCCCTGATTAGCTTATTGAATATTAAACTTTAAAGCCTCATTAAGTGTTAGTCTTTAAATTGAGTTAATCATCCTAATATATTTTTACTATTAACATACTTTCTATCTCTGTTAACAGGAAGCAAATGTAGGCAATGTATTTCGATCGAGACTGAGTATACGGGATCTATTCAATGTTGATTATGATCCTGATAAAGGTATAGAATGCTCAGATGTTATTAAAGCAGAACAACATGAACAAGAAGAATCAGAAATAAAAACAGAAGATGATTACCATTCCAATGATGAAATACCTCTTATTGAAATTAAAAAGAAGAAAGTTGTTAGTGATCATAGTAAGACTGTAAAGAAAAGAAAAAAAAAGAAAGTTCTAAATGGTCATATTGAAGTGACAAATGCTGTAGAATGTGAAGAAATAGAATTAAATGCTGAGGAGTTACAAGAAGAAAGAAAGAGATTACAAAAAGAAGAAGATTTTGTTAATGCTATGTTTAGATGTGAAAAATGTATTGTAACATTTCCCAATTCAGATGACTTAAAAGATCATATTCATGTGAAGCACGAAAAGGTGAACTATATTGCCATTTTTTTAATAAGCATAGATTGTCATATACTATGTACAGCCTAATATGTATTGGTAAAATTGTTTCAAATCTTTTATTAAAAATGTAGGATAGGTTACTCTTATCATGCACTGAGTAGTTGACTAGTTATGTTTTTATTATTACAGCATGCTGCACTGTTCAAATGCAATATATGCGAGTGTGCATTCAAATATAAGTTGTCGTTTAACTACCACATGACGAGACACACAAGGAGGTTCCAGTGCACTGCCTGCAATGACAAGTTCATTACCAAGAGCTCTGCAGTCCATCATTATAACATGGCACACTGTTTGGGGTAATAATTAATAATTTTATTCATCACAGTTGTTATTTATTGAGGTCTTTAATAGTGCTTAATACTATTTTATTTTCTAGTCTAGATATATAATCCTAGTTTGACTCCTTCCAAAGTACAGGACCAATTTTGCTGAAATTTTTGGTGTATGTTCTAAAGTACTTTGGAATGGTTTAGATTCACAGGACAAGACCGGCAGGACCGTCTGTCGGGTCTGCTAGTTTTTAGCTTCCTACCTCTCAAGTAATCATTATTAAGCCAGTCATGGCAGATCTATAAGCATTAATTTCTGATTACAAGATAACATTATTCAACATTCATTATTTTTTTTTTAGCACGGAAACAGACCTCAACTTTGAAAAACCTCAAGATTTAGTTTCAGCAGAAAAAACAGAAGATCAAAGGTAAATTAATCTGTTTATTTGTTAAGACTTACTAGTTGTGTCGCGCAGTGCTACCTCTGGTTTATGGGGGGAAAGCATGTCACTGTCTCGTAGTAAAAAGCAGCCTATGTTCTATTCCACGAATGTCAAACGCCGTTTTTATGACGATATTTAGTCGGACCGTCGTGCCGAAGCATGACTCTCACGGCGCCAACTAAAATAGCACGTCACTTATATTGATCATTACATTACAGCAAGTCTGCGAGTTTCCCGTGCGAGTTCTGCCCGAAGGTGTTCCAGTGGCGGACGTCGCTGCGAAAACACTACGAGACCCACCGCATACAGAACGGACAGAAGCGGAAACCGACTTGCGAAGTTTGCCAGTACGCTAGGACCTTTATTAGTTGTTAACTTATTAGTTACAGCATTTTAGCATTTACCGACAGATTAACCGGCGCGGGAAAGGTTTTATTCTACGGTTTAATCGGAATAAAAAGTATCCTCTATATATAGTGTAAGTCAGCTTATACCCTACCCGTATACAGAAAGCCCTTCGCACGTGAGTGTAACTCGCATTTCTACTATTTATATATTCTACCGGAAAATGATTTGAAATTAAAATAATTCAAATTATTTTAATTTCAAATCATTTTCCGGTAACAAAGAGTAGATTTACCCAAAATTACGGCAGTTTTAAAAATGTTAGGTATCAGCTTCTTCCACGATTTCTTCAAATATGTCTTAGTATTATCGTTAATAATAATTGTTTGTTTTTAGATTATCGTTTACGTCGTCGGGTAATCTACAGAAACACGTCAAGTGCAGCTCCAAACACCAGATACAACTCAAACTGTGGTAAATATCAATATTACATCACAGTCTTCAGGTTAGACGTGAGAATTTCCTCTTCTATTGGTATTCCGAACGCACATAAAACAGGGCGCTAGAAGACAGAGATGGACGAGGACGAGTGGAAGTGGATTGAATTGGCAGATTTCCTTTTTGTTGAGAGACTTTCACTACTAAATTGGTGAAAAATTTTAGTCTTTTTTCTAATTCTTTTTTTTTAATTTCTAAAAAGAATACATTACCTGTGTTCGTAAGTATTATACTTAATTGGGTCATATAATATAATTGGGTCATAACGTCATACAAGTTCTGGCGGTACCAACAATTAGCCACACAGTCCTGCATCGCGCTATCGAAGTTACGGCGAACGACAAACATAAATATAGAACGACTGAAATGACGTCAGTGGGGGCCTGACCGAGCATGGTATCTCGCTCGGTCAGAAGATCGTCCTTTTTGGCGCCCAATCGACACAAACTACTGGTACATGAGCGACATGGTCCGAAGTAAGAGATTAGAAAGTTCCTACTTTATTATTATTTATTTTCTTAAAAACTAATTACGTTTTTCGTATCTCATGTACAGGAAGCAAAAAGAAAATGGCGAAGCTCCAAACCCTGTCGACCGCAGCGAGATGTCGCGCGCGGCGCAGCGGTTCGCCTGCGGTCAGTGCGGCGCGCGGTACCAGTGGAGGGGCAACCTTATGCGGCACATCAGAAGCCATCAGGCCAAGTGAGTTAAGGCTTATACAGGGGCTAGAGGGGTAAGTTTAACCTCTTATAAGTAATAAATAGCTTTTCAAAGTTGGGCAAGCAAGCCGATGTTCGCAGGCCAGGATTTATAAATAGCTGTTGCAAGCCTATGGGGATGGAGGTGCCATGGGAGATAACAGTGACAACTACGATTCAATACAAACAGTATTACAACACGGTCACATTAACTAGACATTTGATTTTAATTAAGAAATTATTAAGTAAGAAAACATAACAAAAAAATTCCAAAAAACAGCAACAGAAAAATAGACAATATTTTAGTTCTTTTAGAACTTCTTGTTTTTTTTTTTTTTTTTTTTACCAAGGTCAAAATGTGTAGTTGATGTGACCATGTTGTATTTATAATGTCACAGGGCGGCAGGTTCGCTGGTGTGCGAGCCGTGCGGCCGCAGCTTCTCGTCGGTGGCGACGTACCGACAGCACATGACCATCTCCAAGAAACACGTCAGCGAGGAGGACTTCAAGTTAGTTGTGTATTTTACATACATTTTACAGCTACGCATTTATTAAATCACTAGATGACGCCCCGGACTCCGTTGCACCGGAATTAGTTTGTGCTGTGTTTCGTTCAGTGAGTGAATTTACCGGTGGCCCAACTTCCCTAATCCCCCTATCCCTATTCCCGTTCTCTCATAAAAGACTCTTTGGATGTCACGAGTGTCCATGGGCGACGGCAGTTGCTTTTCATCAGTTAACGAAACAGACAGACTGACAGACAGACACACTTTCGAACTTATAATTTGAGTATGGAAGGGGCAAACCCGTATGGGTCATCTGTCGTCATAGTGGTTACTATGTAGTGAGTGATGACAGAAGCATTTTTTTATATTTAGGGGGCAAGCGAGCAGACGGGTTACCTGATGGAAAACAACTACCGTCGCCCATGGTCACTCGCGACATCCGAAGAGTCGCAAATGCGTTACCGGCCTCTATGAGGGAATAGGGATAGGGGATTAGGGAAGTTTGGCCACCGGTAAACTCACTTACTGAACGAAACACAGCACAACGCCTTCTCACGTTGTCGACATTTAAAGAGTGTATGCTAAACTGAGAGAATAGGGAGGGGCATACTATGGGTTAGTGAAGTGATCCCCCGATAAACACTCGAACTTCAGTTAAGTTCCCTAACCGGTGGTTGGCTAGTTGCAACATAAAAAAAATATATTAAATGATTAAATATAATATATTAAATTATTAAATATAATACTAATAATATATAAAATTTACTAAAGAATAAAAATAATTTTGAATTTTTAAACACAGTGCAAGTGTTGTTTTGCATCAGTTTTTTTAAGGCCACGGTAAGCTTCGTGCCGAAGCTTGGTTACGGCTTATAAATGAAGCTATGTCACCAGGTTCATGTGCAGCCAGTGCGGTCGTCGGTTCGTGAATCGCACGCGGCTGCGCGACCACGTCAACTGGGACCACCTCAAGAACTACACGCACACCTGCAACACCTGCCAGAAGGTAACCCAGCTTCTTCTTGCTTGGCAATACAGAGGCTGGTGCAGTGACAGCTGGAAAAAAATGGTTAATTTGTGTGCCATTTAGCGTCGCATCGCTCCGTACGACTTCGATGAAACGATCATATATAATACTAGCTGACCCGGCAAACGTTGTTTTGCCAAAAAAAATAGGGTTGTACTACCCCGTGGGATGAAAAATAGATGTTGGCCGATTCTCATAGATACCGGATAAGCACAAAAATATCGCACAAAAAACTTAATCAAAATCGGTTTTTAAAAAAGTTTCGGAGGAGTATGGCAACAAAAACTGTGACACGAGAATTTTATATATTAGATGTATCGTACATACAAGGACGAATTTTACTATCCCTGATGGACGTGTTGCGATGGTTAGCGTGTAGTGACGCCTAGAGGTCTCACATTTAAAAATGACTTCCTATGAAAGTATCTACATTATTTTTTGTACCTTTTACTATATAATAAAATTATACTCTTATAATCAAAGTTTGAAATAGCCCTTTAGGACCCAACATAATGCAAACATATATTAAATTAAACTAGAAAAAAAAACTGGAGCCTGATGGCCGTAACTTCAATTGAGATATCATCATTAAAACTAAAGTGACAGAAAAAGAATTTGGGGATTAAAGCCCATATATTTCATTAAATTTTAATAATGTAAGAATATTCTTCACTAGTGTTGTTTCGTCTGTATGCAGGTGTTCAAGAGCCATACGTCGCTGTACCTGCACGAGCAGGTGGTGCACCGCAAGCAGCCAGACCACCTGTGCGACCACTGTGGCAGGCCATTCCCGGTCAGTTTCTTGATGATACTAGAGAGGAAGGGGGGGGGGGGGGGTGTAGGTCATGAGAATATGGCGAAGCGTGGCTTTCCCAGTCCACTTTGTTATTGTAAGCGCTATATTTTTATCAAATAAGTGATAAATAAGCCATCATACCTTTATACTTAAAAAATTATATTACAGAATCAAGCGAAGCTCCGCAGCCACGTGTTGGCGCGACACAGCGGCGCGGCGTACGAATGCGGCGAGTGCGGCGCGCGCTTCGCCTGGCAGTCGTGTCTGTCGCGACACGTGAGACGAGCACACAAACACAACGCCAAACACGCAGACACGCACGCGACGCAGACGCACGTTACGGTCGCGCACGCACACGAGCAATGACGTGGACGCTGACGTCGAACGCAAATAACGTCGTGCGTAATGCGTATACGTATTCACAGGAAGGATATAGTATTTTAGTTACGGCTTAAAAAAAATAATTTTGGTTTGGCAGATTTCCATTATGTTCCAAACTTACGTTTATATTTCGAAGCGAAGACGCTGATCGATGTCACTATTGTATATTTGTCTGAATTATTGCAAAAAAATGATTATTTTAAATTAATCGTCTTATCTATAGCTTTAAATTGTATTGTATTGCTGTGTGAATGAATTATGCAAGTTTATTGAATACTAGTTGATGCCCGCAACTTCGTTGCGCGAAAATTTGTATATCACGGGAACAGTACAATTTCCCAGAATAAAAAGTATCCTATGTGTTGCTTAGACTTAATAGCTATTAAATAAAAAAATATTCTAATCCGTTCAGTAGTTCCGGAGATTAGCGCATACAAACAGATAAACAGACAACTTTTTTCTATCGATGTTGTGTTCCATTACTGTTCCTAAGCCACATTGATAAGTTTGTAAAAAATATTAATTGTATAGACACGCCAATTTTACTGTTTTATTATATGTATATATATTGGATACTATCAGAGAAGTCGATTAATAGGCTGACGGCGAACATACGTAATTTGGTCGCGTTACGTCAAACCTCGGCTGTGTTTGAGTTGAATCACAACAATCCGACCAAATTATACGGGTCATTGCCCTATTGACTCCCACACAGAACTGCGAATTCACATCGTATAGAAATTTCATTTTTATTTTGAGTTTTGCCGCAGCTTTTTGCCATGCGATGCGAATTCAGTTTTTTGAGGGAGCCAAGGTCAAGTGCGCTGTCTTGATAATTGAAATAATTTTCGGGGCATGCCGCATGCATGCGTCTATTGTGTGTGTGTGTGTGTGTGTGTGTGTTGTGCACGTCATGAAAACGCCGCGTATTAAAATTGTTTATTGATTGCTTCCCTGTCAAGTTGTAATTATCTTGAGTTCGACATGCGCAATTAATGGCATTCAGCGTACATGCGCTAAAATTAGGGGGAGAATACGACCATAGAATTAATTTCTTTGATGGTACACATCGCCATATTTGATCGCTTATGAGATTATTTTTTACGACTTAAACGTAAGGTATTATTATGTAAGTAATGTGAGATGAATTTTAAAATTACTATTATAAAATTAATATTATGAATGCATGCTTTGCGGGCAACATGTTACTTAATAAAGCGAAATCTTTTGATTCTGTCGCGCGTTTCTTAATGATATATTTAAGCAAGTACTTACAATACATAATATTTTAAAGTATGTATTTATTAATTAAAACTGTATGATGATCTCAAAATGTATTTTGATATTTAATAAACTTAATAAGTAATTCTGTTTATCATTTTTATTTTGTTACATGTGTGTAAGGTTTCTGGTCAAAAAATATGTTACAAATTACAATTTTATTAAAATATCAGTGACAAATCGTCCTTTAGCTAACAACACCGATAAAGTTGAAAATTTGCGGTTTTTAAATTTCAATGCTATTGGGTAGAGATGCTCGTTGCGCTCCGAACGATTGGTCACATTAAATAAATTTCAGACAGTCATAAGCCGTAATTAAAAAATTAATGAAAGTGCTCAAGACGGTTGGCCTCGCAACACCGCATTCTTTTTCGTCTCCAGCAAAGTTTGTAAAGGACGAAATACACATTTACGTATATTCTAAATAAACATTATAATTATGATGATAACAATGTTATGAACAAGGTTTTATATACATACTTTTGACTCCAGCATACTGTTTTATCATACAGAGTGCAATTGAACCTACCGGCCAAATTCTTTGGTATAATAAAAATATACGCATTTTTTCTTTCATGATCGCTCAGCACAGAAATGTCAAGAAATAGTTTCCGAAGTTTTCCAAAAAAACTTTACAATTATTATACATTAATATCTATGGACGCTTTACACCACGTCAGTCTGGCCCCGTGCTAAGTACCCGAGGGACTTGTGTTACAGGTACCA
>JAOTAV010004359.1:0-31197 GCA_026546445.1 Cyclargus thomasi | reverse complement strand
ACCTTCTTAGATATAATAGACCCACTGCAGGCAAAACGCACGTTACCACTCTCTTTGTCTGAAAAAAGTATTTTTATATAACCGGTTAGTTTTGTATTTTATACAGGTTTAAAAAAAAATTAATGTCCACGGTACATTTTTTTTCTGATTAACTAAACTAAAAAAGCTTAAGGAAAAAGTCCTCCCTAGTAATGAAAGAATGAAGATAGTTCTATAACATATATTTTCTTGGCTAATGTGATTACCGTTTTGACTTACATATAAGAGGTCAAACTTACCCCTCTACTCTACATATAAACCTTAAGTTTATGTCAAAAATCAAACGGCTTGATGGTTTAATATGCGGGCGTGAGGGAAGGACTCACAGAAACACTTTCGCATTTATAATTATTTAAAGAAACTTTAACTACAGAAAAATATGATTTTATGTATAAACAATATTTAAGCGAAATTCTTAGAAACGAGAGTACCCATAGGAAGTGTCATGGAATCTAGTTTCAGAATTCATAACATTTATTTCCTCTACTATTGTTGGAAATAAGGTACCAGTGGAACGGCAATTAAATAATGACGTCTCTGTGATCTAGTAGTATAGAGCTCGGCTCTTTGGTGGATTCGATTCCCGTGTTGGAAACATGTTATTTCCAAGTTTGTTTAGGACAATGCAGACTGATCACCTGATTGTCTGACAAGTAAGATGATCCATGCGCCGGATGGCCATGTAAAAAGTTGGTCCTGCGCCTGATCTCTCTCCAGTTGTGTCGGTCATCCGTCCCACTGGCTTACGAGAGTAGAGAGAGTTCTCTTGTGTAGGCACACTCTTGGGCACTATAAAATTATTCCTGCGTAACAGGCTTAGTTTCCATGAAACCGGCCACTGTTACCGAAACCGGTGTTGGAGTTATTATTAATCAAATAATGGATTAATTTAGCTGCGCCTTAAAACTTATTTTCTTTAATTATCCTTCATATATAACGTTAGTTCGTGTAGGTACTGCGGACCACCCATTGTTAAACTACAAACAACTTCTAACTCGAAACTTGTGTTCGTAAGTCCCCGTTGTAAACAACTAACTTGGTACAGAACAATTGTCTAAATAGAATCACTCTATATTATACTAACGATCTCGTTGCTGGGTGGTCGAGGATTTCGCCTCAGTCGATAGAACAATATTCACACAGCGATACTGCCATGGAAACGAAATCGAGTTACTGGCCGGTAAAGACGGGCCTATTTCACCGCTTACTAATAAAGTTTCTGATAGGCTATCCACAACTATTTTTGACAGATTCTCCATACAAAGTGTTTTAAAAAAAAATCTGAATCCGACACTTATCAGAAACCGGTAAGGCCTTTAGTAACTGACCAGTTTTACTACTCATCAAATAAAATATAGCGATTTTGAGACTGTCAGTGTGACCTATGCTTATCTTTTGAGTTTAAAAGATGAGTGGGAGTGAAATATTGCTAATAAGTCGTGTTCCTCGCAAAGAATCAATAAATGTGGATAAAAAAAGTCCAAAATGAAAAAAAATTTTTGGATTCTTTGATGAGGAATCCGGAAATGGTTAATGGTATGTTTACAGAATGTTTTGTGTGAATTTCATACTCATACCGTTGCCGTTCTTTGAACGATAGCCCATCCATAAGGTAACCTTTTTGATTTTTCGTGCAATTTTCTGAAGTAACTTTACTCACGTACGGACTTAATATGTGCGGACTTAAAAAACAACTTTTAGTTCATCTTATCGCCGACGAACTGTCAAACACACAGAAACAGAATAGCTAAAAACAAGCCTGAAGTCTGAAAGTTTTTAAATAGGTATTGAGAAAAATTTTAAATAGGTATTGAGTTCGCGCCTACAAAATGACATTTGGTGCAAGCAGTTGAACGACATTTGACATCTCCAATTGACAGAAACTAGTGTGGTGTTGCCATTTGCGGCGGCAAATGAACGTAATTATGTTCATTTCCATAGACACAGAATTAAGTTCATATTTAGTGACGTAAACTTATTTTAACAGAAACGTTATAGCTTTTCGATAAGAACATGGACTAATTTAGTAAAATTTTAGTCTGTCCTTATTTAGATACAGAGAGACACACAATCGGACCTATTATTAGAACTGTTGCATACTAGTACTGCTGGATCTGTAAGCTGAAGTCTAAAAAACCAGGGCTTACTCCAAGTAGGCCTGGAGTCTCGACTAATTCTTTGATGATTTCTTGTCGGCAGATCTTTTACTATATTATGATGCAGTGAGTAGGCATGTTATTATTAGAAATACGCTAAGATATATGTTTGTGTGATGTGACAGTACTGTCTCTAATTCTGGTTTACACGTATTAAGTAGATAAGTAGACGTAACTAAATTTAAACTTAATGTTAAGTGTATAATTGCATGTAAACACAAAATTTAGTAGCAAGTTGCAAGTTAAATGATTTAAAATTAAGTTAAAATTTAGTTAACTACTTATCTACTTAATACGTGTAAACCAGACATTAGTGTTTAATTAGTCAGTTATAAAGCAGATTCTAATCGAGATGGTCGTTGGATATCCCTTCCCGGTGGCCACAACCTCACAATGAGCCCACTGTCAATGACCCCAAAGTTTCTAGAAGTCTCTTTCTGGGTCCTAGCCTATGATTTTTCTGATCATATACAATACCATGCATGGATGTGTGTTTCTGGTACGTTTAAGTTTTCTCGTTATGGCATCAAATTGGAAATGTTACCCGCTGTCTGCCAGGAAATTACTGTCGTTATAGACTGATAGATAAAAAGCCGATCGCACGCCGAGTTACACGACTTTGATCCGTTAAACTTCTTAAATGATTATTAATACTTTTAGTATTGTTCAATAAGTATATGATATTCAAAGATGCTATTTAATTTGTAATCATTAAACTGGTTATTCTCCTGATCTGTAAGAAGCTTTATCTTATTTTCAAAACTTTGAGAAGTTTTTTTAGCCACGAAGCTTAGGATCACGGTTGTCCCCTAACCTCCATAGTCCATACTTATATTTTGAAGTTGCAAATGTTTGGTGAGGTAAATAATGACGCAATGTAAAGTAATACAATAAATTTATTACAAGATCATGTCAAACATGCCGGTGACACGAGTGTGGTGCGCCTCCGCGCGGTCGACGACTCCCACGGAAACCTAGCGAGGGGCATATTTACAAGATGCTGCATTATATTATATACACAACGTATATACAGGCTCGCTCGAGCGGAAATGGACGAAACTAAGCCTAACTTTAACGATTAATGTCTTTTATAAACAATTAGAAATCACTGGCGATTTTACGCTTCTCAGTACCCATGGTTAATATCCCGTCCCGCATTAAACTTTGACCGTCACCCACAGTGATTCACTTGTCCTTCAATGGAATAATGTTAAAATTCGCTAAACAGCCGGCGGCGAGGAGGTCGCGGCGTCAAAAGTGCGCCCGCGAGTTGCCGTTCCAGCGCGCGGCCGGCGGCGCCTCCGACGACGCCAGCGACACGTCCGTCGATGGCGGCGGCGCCGGGTAGTACACTGTCGGTGCCGGCGATGTCGTCCGCCGCGCCCGGCCCGCCCGGCCCACGCTGCCCGGCGCCCGCCCGTCCGACCGCCGCAGCGTGCCGTTGCGCGCCAACCGCAGCGACACGCGCTCACCGCACGACGCAAACGAGTCATCACGCGTGTGCTCCGGCGAATCGCGCAGTCCGCGCCGTCGCAGCCGCCCGCCGCAGAACATCTTAAGGAACACGCGCTTGAACTTCTCGCCGAAGATGACGTAGATGACGAAGTTGACGCTGCTGTTGATGGTCACCAGCAGGTTGCTCGTCTTCACGAGCGGGTCGAGGTCGTCGAAAGCGTCGCCCATGAACACCTCGAACGCGTTCGTCACCAGCGGAAGCAGGTTACACAGGAAGAACACGAGCACAACCACCAGCAGCATCGTCGCCAGGCCGAGCTCGCGGCGCTGCACGCGCGACAGCCGCGCGCGCTCCGCCTGGGCGCGCCGTACTTGCCGAACGATGCGCGCGTTGAGCGCCGCCAACGCCGAGAACGGCACTATGTACATGACCACCAGGTACATCCAGTGGATATAGACAGCGACGTAGCGGTCGGTGCGGAAGCGCGTGTCGGCGCGCACGCAGTAGATCACCTCGCCGTCGGCGCCCGCCTCCGCCACCACCTCGGCCTCGAAGAACTTGGGCGCGTTGTAAGCGAGCGCGAAGGCCGCCGTGCCGAGCACGTACCAGCGCGCGCGCGACGACGTGCACAGTGCCTTAGCGCGGAACGGGTGGCACACCGCGACCCAGCGCTCCACGGTCACGATGAGCGTCAGGTACACGGACATGGTCTGTGCGGCGTTGGCCAGCGGGTAGGCGTAGGGCGTGATGTGCGGGCACACGTGGTAGTAGTAATAGCGCAGCGCGCCCGTCCACGGGTACACGGCGGTCAGGCCGAACAGCAGCACGGAGGTGAGGATGAGCACGGTGTCGCACGCCGCCAGCCCCACGAGCAGGCAGTTGATGGAGGAGCGCATCTGCGGGCGCGACAGCACCAGCACGGCCAGTCCGTTGCCCAGCAGGCCGCCGGCGCCGATCAGGTTGAGCAGCACGGCGTGCACCACGAAGCGGAACAGCTTGTCGGAGTCTGCGACGCCGGCGTCCGTGTCGCACTCCAGCGGCGCCGAGCTGTTCATGTCTCCGGCCGCCCGCCCGCCGCGCCGCGCACCATCCTACCGCCGCCCGTCAGCGCCGCCCGCGCCCGCACACTGCTGCATCTGAAAGTAATAAGTTTGTCCTTTGAATATAGTTTAATATTACCGTTCTAGAATGACCTAAGTACGTAATTCTACGATTAAATTATGGGTTATACGTGGTTACTTAACTAATTTCTTATATTATGTTGGACGGTTGGTCGAGATTTTCCAAGTACCAGGGCAAGGCTCCATTGATGAGATCCAAACGCTGTTAGTTACCGACTTGACTCTTTTCATCCTAACTATCAGCACAAAACACATATAAGTAAGGACATCAGTTTGTCAGTCGTGCCAATTTGACACAATGTAAAAGAGTCGCTTTACAAATATCTGTATCGTATATTATACGTCAGTTCGGAGGGATTTATGTGTTCTATCGCAGGCGGCAGGCTTATTTTCACCGGGTGGGATTACAGACGCTTACAGATTGGATGAGAGTGGCATGAGCCAATGTGTGATACACCATACAAATCAACGAACTTTTGATTCTGTACATAGCTAAGAGGCGATTAATATTTAAGATAGACGCGCCAGGATGATTTGGAAATTTGCACATTTCTTTCATGTAAATAACATTTAAATAACGAAGTTTGAATGTAATATTGCATGCAGCCGAAGCGAATGTTTAAGTATCACGAAGTTTTAATACAATTTTAATAGCTCGGGACCCGCGCGCCGCATCGAGACGGTGGAATTCCCAACTCGGAGTTGGTCGTATGACATTACTGAGAAGAATGCAGCCCGGGGCTCCGGGAGTCTTTGTCAACACGCTTTGATTGCTGAGAACTTTTGCGATTTAATTCTTTATTTCGAGCTATACTCGTAGTTTCGCGCTAAAGTCCTATTTAAAGACAAAAGATTGCATTCACTGGTATACGATTCGCAAAAGAGGCGAGAAAGGAGAGAAGTTTCGTTTAACTACTTTGTAATAATATACTGGGACAATTGAAAATGTTGTAGGTTAATAGTGTAAGAAAAAAACTAGCAACTTTCGAATCCCGCTAGGGTCAGCAGTGGGTCTGACGCACGATGTGGGACTGGGACGTGGTGGCCTGTGGGTCTGACGCACGATGTGGGACTGGGACGTGGTGGCCTGTGGGTCTGACGCACGATGTGGGGCTGGGCACGCTGCTACAGTTGCAGCTGCTAGACACACTCATCCTTCATGATCCAGAGAACGAAAATCATAGTTATTTTATTCTATTAAGTATAGTAAACCATACTTAAATAAATAATTGTAAAAAAATGATAGTTGAGAAACTCCAAACGCCAACGCTGCAAATAACAATGTTTATAACGTTGAGTTGTAGCTGTCATCGCCTCGTATTGGTGGCGTGTTGTCGGTAATAAGCTGGTGATATGTCACACTAATATCAAAGCAAAGTCCCAGTTATTAATAGCGTTCGGGGAAATGAATGTTCAGTGTCGTCACTGGTCGTACTACTAATGTGATGAAGCAGTAGGGTGGAATTTAGTGTATGCGCGTTAGGTGCAGTTCAGGGACTAGCACAGATTTTAGGGCTTCGTACTCAAACGGCCATTCAGTTGATCAACTCAAATATTAAGAATTATTTCATATATTCTGTCAGTTGGCCGTCAACACCGACGCCATGCCGGTGTCTTACTCGTCCCCCGCCCCGTCCCACGTTCCGAGGGCAAGGTACACCGGTTGTGGTCAAGTTATAAATGATAAACGTATTTAGATTACCTTATTACATAAAAGGTGAAATAAAACGGAAAAAATACTGATCGGACGCGATCTAAATAATAATTGTACATTTAAGTGTGCAAACTATAAAGGGTAATAATAATATTAATAATATCTATGCACGCTTCACACCACGTCAATCTGGCCCCGTGCTAAGTACCCGAAGGACCCGAAGGCACCAAGATTAGAAATCGCTTATATTTTAAAAATTTTTCCAATAAATTATTATAATTTTAAAAAATTGTTACAGGCCCATAATATAGACAGTATGTTATGCCTTTTAAACCAAAAATTAAAACTGTATCTTTAAAAAAAAGTATGATTTTCAAACCCGCCGCGTAAAAAAGTGGTTTGAGAAATTCACCCACGTATTTATCTACTTAATACGTGTAAACCAGACATTAGAGACGCGCATGTATTTTGACTCCGTTACATCGTGAGCAATTACTGACTTAACGAGCAGACGTGGCGTCTACAGTTGGACCGCTGTAGACGCTGATGTCACGCTGTCATCTCCCAGGTGACGTCACGCTGTCATCTCCCAGGTGACGTCACGCTGTGAGTTCCCAACCTCCTCATACTTTTCCAATATCATCCGAGTGATATAAAAGATTTCGCTAAGTGTTTCAGATGCTCAGTTTTATTTGATTTCGCGTTACTCTCACCGTTCTGTTGAGATATTACCTCATAAGGTATTCAGGTGGGTCACAGGCTGGCAATATCAGGTGCTCAGGTGTAAATCTAGTTGTCTCCGCCATCTGGATATAACGACGACCTATGTGTCACTGTTTACATACACTCTTACACAGAGCTGCTACGATGTTTCCGAGATTTTTCGGGTGTTGTTGTATTGTTAAGACTTTTATCATTTGAAGGAGGTTTTTACTGCCCAATAAGCCATCATTTTGTTAGTGCATTGGAAAAATTTTAAGACGGCTTGAGAGAAGATGCCCAGCTTTCTTTCAGAAGTGACTTTCTTTTTCTTTCTAAAAAAACTTTTGTCTGTTTTGCTTATATTGACCTGCAACTTTCCTTAAAAATGCAAAACTTTTTTTACTCCACTATAAGTTTCAGCTGAAATTCCTCAAAAATGTTCGGTTAACGCGGGTAATGTACGGCGTAATACAATGACAAGTAACGTGATGACACCCCCTCATAGCGAAAGTGAACAGCTATCAGAAAATATGTGATCTATTAACACATTGTTTAATCGCTCAATAACATATTTTCAATATGATCGAATGTCTACAAACGACTGTTGTTTGTCAAATAAACAGCCATCACCACCCCCGCACCTCCCCCGCCCGCCCTCGCCCGCCCCCGCGTCATTTATTCAGACTGCTCGTGTGTTTGTCCACAATAGGCATGTAACATACCAATAGGCGGACTATTATGCATTGGCTCAAGATTGCCGGTATGGTACATTAAAATTTTGTCAAAAATTTGTCATTTCCATACAAAACGAGATTGTAAACAAAGTGTTGTGTTGTCACTCTGTTGTTGACAATCGCGGTTTGTATAGAAATTTGACAGATGGTTAATAAACCATACCGTCAATATTGAGCGAAAAGACAATAAGAGTGTTTTTGAAAGTACGTTAGTCTTAGCTTTAGCGCCTTTCACATGCACACGGTCGTCGAGCCGCTAAATTTAGTAATAGTAATGTATGATCTACTTAGAGAGTTTTCACATGACTATATGTACACACGCAACAACACAGCAAGTTCTAACTTTTCTCATGAAAAGGGGCTAAGTTGGAACTTGCTGTGTAGCTGAGCTGTTTGAAGCATGCTTAACAATACCGCTGCGGTACTATCACTAACTACTTAGTTATAGTTTGAACGGACAGGTCAGTCTACTGGTAGGGTATGTATATTGTGGTTTTAGTGTGTGCTTGCATCGGTAGCTTATTGTTTTGTGCGAGTAATGTCTTGTTTACACGTATTAGGTATAAGTAGATAACTAAATTTTAAGTGACTTAATTTTAAGTGTATATTCAAACGTATTTAAGTAGTTAAACTTTTCAGTTGATTCAAGATGGACGATCAGCAACGTACAGAAGTCGTAAATTCTGTCATTAAATTTGTTATTGATGAGGTTTTGGAGAAATAAATTATTGAAATACCTACTAAAAGGAGCACGACGAAAAAACTGTACCCGAATACGCCACTACAATTGTGAATTTAACTAAATTGTGCTGACATGTCCAAATGTGTCAAGTGACAAGCCCCGCTTACCAACTTTACAGAAAAAATAGAAAAATTTCTAAGTATCCGGGCAAGTAGAAACTAAATTTTAACTTGCAACTTGCTACTAAATTTTGTGTTTACATGTAATTAATAACTTAAAATTTAGTTACCTACTTATCTACTTAATACATGTAAAAAAACAATAGTGCTGTTATTATGTCATCTTAATCTAAACCCTAATAAATTGCATGATACTTACATCCAATTGAGTGAGTTTATCCCATTGCGGAGTCAAGAAAAACAATATGCCATTTGTAGAGCCGTCTAATAATAACGTACTAAAATCAAGGAAAAATTTCTAATAATCTAACGATTCCATTGTTATACATACTAGATAAATTCCGTTGCGTCATAATTCGTTTATCGTGTGGAAACCATTTTCATTTACATTTACAGTACATTTTCTATACATATAATAGAACAGTAAAATTGGAGTTTCTGTACATTTAATATTTTTACAAAATAATCAACGTGGCTGTGCCAAGGAACGGTAATAGAACACATATCGACAAAAAAAGTTGTCTATCTGTTTGTACGCTCTAATCTTGGGCACTACTAAACTGGACTGGACGGATTTGAATAAATCTGTTTTGCTTAATAGCTATTAGGTCTGGGTAACATATAGGATACTTTTTATTCTGGGAAAGTGTACGGTTCCCGTGATATACAAATTTCGTTTTTTTTGCGCAACGAAGTTCTGGAATAAAAAGTATTCAGTATCCTTCCTCGAAACTTCAATACCAAATTTGAGCAAACTCGGTTCAGCGCTTTGGGTGTGAAAACGTGACAGACAGACAGAGAATTTATAATATTAGTCTAGATAGATGTTATTAAAAGATTAATTAAACGCAAGTTGCAAAATTACATTCTAAATAAGTTGTATAAGTGCATCACCACTATTTAAAATTACAAGTTAGAACTTGTAATTTTGAAAGATAGATCTTATCTTCTTAAAACTCACACGTATGTGTCGTGCTATTTATAAATTAAAGGGGCTCTTGTACTTACCTTATGAGCAAAATAATCATTACAATGTACGGAAATATAGCGAGGAAATATGCAGCCTTTCCAGAACTTTTCACGCCTTGGGACACGATGACGAAGATAATCAGCCAAGCAATAAATAAACAAAGTGTAAGATACCATATTGGGAGACCTAGAAGGAAATAATTTATCGCTTATTGTGATGTTTGAAATAGCAGAATCTTTAAAAATATTTGGAGACATAAGTGGAAGAAGCGGGTAACCGACATTTTGAAAACTGCCAGATTTTTGCGTAAATGTATGTTTTGGGACCGGACAAATGTTTTGAAAATAAAACATAGTGGTTTTGGTGTATAGCTAGATAGACAAGCTAGATAGTGAAATCCTAAAATTACATGATTTATCAAAATTTTCCGAGAGTAATGTTGTAAAATTTTAGTTGTCTGCTTCTTCCACTTACGTATTCATTTAAGTGCCCTTCATTCAAGTGTCTCATCAAAGCTTTTCTAAATTATCAAAGAAAATATTATATTTGATCACACCAAAATACTAATGTTTAATCGCTATTATAAATTATTAATTTCGTTTTATATTAATTTAGTTAATAATTAATTTAGTTCAATCGTTTTAGGTATATATAACTCAAGTTAATAAATTATTTTTTATTTTCGTATTATGCTTTTAAAAAGTTCATAATGCATTCGTCATATTTTCTAATATTTTTGTCCGCGTCAAATGTGTAACTTTGTAGACTGTTGTATTGCCTGAATTATAATAAAATGTGATACTAAGTAATAAAATTTTTAAAGCTGACTTACCGAGCCCATTTTCTATTCCATCGCTTTGTTGCAGTACCGTTTTCCTAAAAATATTATTTTTTTATTTATAATCATCATGTAAGTACAGTGAGAATAGTTGAAAGATATACAGATCGTGGATCTAAGTAATTTGGTCGGGTTGTGTCAAACTCAGCCGACAGATCTCGGCTAACATGAAATTGTCATTTTCCGACCAATTGACGTAGGTCCGTCAACTGGCTCTCTTTCGATTTCCCCTATTATACATACAATCATCGTCATCATCGTCATTATCATCATTATTATTTCGTATGAGTAAATTAAAAAAAAAATAAACTCACACGAAATATAGCTCAGCGCTACTGGTTCCATTTTGTATTAGGTCTAAGCCCTGAGTCTGTGATGAGGGCACACATTTTTCCCATTCAGGCTCACAAGCTGCCCAAGGCAGTTGAGATCGGAAGCTCATAACGAGGTAATATAAACATAGAGCTATTATTGAGACGTAGTACGACAGAATGTACATCGAACCCATCGCCTGCGCGTAGCCCGTTCCTGGAATTTGAGAGTTTATATTTCACACGTTAATCTACTACGCCGAAACTCTTTCGTTTTTCTTCTAAAATTAGAAAGTGGAACAACGAGACGTTCATCACCTGATGAAAAGCAACTATCGTCGCACTCGCAATAAAAGAAAAGTATGTATTATATAATTTATGTATCTGTTTAGAAATAAGATCCTAATGCTATATTATAGTTATATTTTAAGCGTAATGAACCTTTTCCAGTAATTTGTTTCTTTCATTCTAAGGTTGTCTGGGAGAAATTGCTATTTAGTAATAAGACCGCCTTAGTGCATTCTCAAAATTGTATTGTTTTTTTATGTATGTCATCGATGCCTTACTGCCTCAACCTTGTATCTTAATAATGGCTACATTTCATTGGACAAAAAAAACTGATAATATATTTTTTCTTAGTCATTGTACAAAACTAGATATGAGGTTAATTGATTGATTTCAACAATTGACTTATCAAATAATCTCATATCTAGTTTTGTAAGATGACTAAGAAAAAAACTATAATCAGTTTTTTTGTCTCCTGCAATGTAGCCATTTTTAAGATACGAGGTTGAGGCAGCAAGGCATCGTAATGTTATTGTAACTGTCATTGTGCACAACAAAGTATATTTATTAATTAATTCAAAGCTGCAACTGAGTTAACGATCTTTTGTGAGGTAATAGACTAAATTGAGACAATAGGAAATAGGAAAAGGGAATGAGAGATCCTACGGTTTTCGGTTTACTGACTCACTCAACAAAACACAACGCAAAAGTTGTTCCACGCCGGTTGTCTGTGTGTCTAAGGCATTGCTCTAGCCGAGCTGGCCTATTTATGGCGAAGCATGGTAAATATATCCATGTCCAAAATAGATTTTGCAAAAAAATTGCATAAACCACGAAACTACTTGGTTAAGATGAATGATCAGCGAGAAATTCCTTTTTTTGTTTTTATTAATTTTATATTAGGTTTTTCTCTCAGCGGGGGGAGTTCGAGGTCGTTAGGGCATGTATTCGCCTTGAGAAAGAGGATTCATTAGTTCTTACTCATTATTGAAATTATTCATTCCAAATTATAGTTAATCCGCTCAAACTTGTAAACGTAGACGTTATTAATTGTATTGTTGGTTCGTGGAAATTCATGTTCAACATTAATGAAATTCACTTTTTACTTGCACTGCTTCCACTCATTCACTGTAATTTGGAATTATTTTTAGTTTTTTACATTGTGTATTAAACCATATTATATACTGTGATATTTCTTAAGCTTCCATTTTAGGACTTTATACAATACCACTAACTCAGCCGTGCCTGCCGCTTTTGTACACGTAATCGATTATATTGTTGGTTCTTGGTGAAAATTCATATTCAACATTAATGAAACTCACTTCAGTTACTAAGTGGAGACAGTGCAAGTAAAAAGTGAGTTTCATTAATGTTGTAAACGTAGGACAAAAGCACTAGGTTGCTAATAACATTAGTAGGAATAATCCATTTATACCTTGACAAAAATTGGTGTAAAGAATGTGAAATAAGAAAATTGAATAAATTACTTTTTCAAACCAAAATATTATACCTTTCATGGCAGGCGACAGCGCCCATACTTTGGCGGAATTCCTCGAACTGAACTGTCCGATCACACCTTCTAGATAGTACATGGGTTTGCCTATGAGTATGAGCACTATGATATAGGGTATGAGAAATGCTCCACCGCCGTTCTGGTATGCGACAAACGGGAACCGCCACACGTTGCCCAAACCCACGGAGGTGGCGATACACGACATCAAGAACTCTAACTGATTGCTCCACATAGCACGCTCAGGTTGGACGCCCTCTACATCTTTTTCCGGGGCCTATAAAATTGTTATTGATGAATTTATTAGTAACATTATAAAAAAAACGTACTAGACGCAAAACTTTATTAAGTGGCACGTTCGGGCTGGTCCCTTTTTGCATCATTTTTGCGATCCTAATTTAAAATTTACTCTTTTACTCGTTTTGATAATTTTTTATTATTATTTAAAACAAATTTAATATTACTGTTAAAATATTAGTATTATTTATAATGTAAAGAAAACTTATAAATTACGTAGATTTAGTAAGTGACTATAGAGGAGTATATTTGATCGAAGTATAGAGGTATTATATTGTGTCGTTTTAATAAATTTAGAGTCAGTAGATTCAGTTCGACAGACAAAACTCTCATTATTCGGGTTTAGACTCATGAAGAAAAAAGTACGCGGAGTGTTCAATTAACAATAGCTAAAACTTGGAAAAAAATCACTGTTATAATAATTTTAGCTTACTTCAATCTTGGTTTAAAATCATATCTATAAATAACAATCTCAGAAGTCAGGATGCAAATAAAGCATTAATAATGCTTAAAAGAGCCGTTAACACATCGTAAAAGTTAATAAAAAAATCTTATTAATATTGGTTCTTATTACCTCTTTTTCTTTGGTAACTTCATCCTTAGTGAATTGTGATTGATCTATCCCGTAATTTTCCTGCTTCGTAACCATTGAATTATCTTCAGTGTTTGCACAATGTGTAATATTGATTTTCGGCTTGAATCCCGCGTTCACCACTCCTTCGTTACTCATGTTTTAAACGCTGTTAAGTTCCACTATAAAGAAGATACTGAAAACCATTCAAGATTTTCTAATAAATTTGTTCAGGATTACGGCGCACAAACTGTTCACCCGTTCTTGGTTAACAGACTGTTTCTTATAGACTTCACAAAACCGCAAGGCAACAAAACCGTATTGAAACGTCAAATTATTGATGTTTCAATGATTTAAATCTTTGGTTTCAGCATGATGTCCATATGAACTGTAATAAAAGCGAAACCGTGACTAGCACTATACATTTAAATGCTCTTTGTATTTTCCACATCGCCTTGGATGGTGAGTATAGGTAGAATGTCTACTGATATGTTATCGCATCAAAAACATTTATGCCATGACATGTTGAAATTTGATTGAGGTAAGCACAACGGTGAACTAAACTTTTTGGGGCATGCTGTGACTCAATTCGAAGGTTAATCACTCTTCAGTTCAGAACAGATTACTGATAACGATGCGCTATTATTATCTACACTGTTTTCATGGAAAAATTTTAATAAGATAATCTATAGCAAATATACATATCAATCTTAACACTTTTAAGAGTATTTTTATTTATGTGTAACTTGCCAATGAAAATTCTGATATCTAAATAATAAACAAAAAAAAAAATAAACACGACATGACAATATGAATCAATTACAATCCAATAACGTTAAAATATAGTTTTGCGAACTTTTAGGAAATGATAAGTTTACCTTTATAGTTCTGACGTGTTTATTAAGTTCCTTTAAGAGCAGAGTATCTGGTAAGATTTTCCTATTTACAACACTGCCGTCGGGTTTTAAATACGGTATCAACGAGTTAAAATATTTAAAATGTATTACGTGTATTATGTTACTCTTGAATAAACAACATTTTATGGATATACGATGGGGATTAGCGAAAAGATTGAACACTGATATTATAGTTTATGACTTTAATTATACCTACAATGTATATACCTACTTAACTACTCTATTACATAATATAGCGTAAGTTAATTTCGTATATTTTTAATGAAGCTATAATGTAAAAATGCTTTGCTAGTTTTTTTGGCGTAAATGTTGAATCCTGTTCTGTATCCGATAACGTTCAAGTCTCAATCATAATAAATGATTTCATTATATGGAAAAGTTAAGTGTATGAACGAAAACCATAAGAAATCTGCATCGTCTCTACTTTAACTAAAAACCTATTTTACAAAATATAACGACCTAAGTATAATCATAGTAATATATTTATCATAGTACTGTATTTTTTAGTTTCGATATTCCGGGCTTGTTTCACCGCTTCCTGATAACTCTCGGACAGGTTATCCACAATTTTTTTACAGATTATGTATGGAGACAGGCCAGCAACGCCAGGTGCGTTCAATTCTTCTGATGTTGCAAGTGTGTATGGGCGGGGATATTAGCTTTTCATCAGGTAACCCGTTTGCTCGTTTTCCCTTTTATTTTATAAAAAAATTGAGAATTCGTCAAGAAAGTTGTGGATAGCCTTTTCGACATTAATAAAGAAGCGGTGAAACAAGCCCCTAGATTTCAAAATACGAATCGTCAAGCGTGAATGAAATCAAAAATAGCACTTTTGAGCATTATCATGATAATGCGCAAAAGTGTTATTTTTGCTAAGTGCGCTAAAATAAGGGAAGTCGAACAACCGTCGTATTAAATGACGGTTGTTGATCAATTATATTTCGTCGCTTAATTCTTTAGATACAGTATTAACAAAGTAGTAGTCTTTGACCTAACAGGCATTAACTCGCACGCTAAGAGAATCGATTATGAGGGTAATCAAAAAATTAATTAATATTCACCTTCCTTACCGCCATATTCTACTGTCCGGTTTGACCTCATTCTTTTTCCGAGCGTGGCAGCAACCGCACGTATTCTCTAATTAGTGTTCATCATGCCAAAAAGAAGTAACGAAGATAAGATACGTCGCTACAAACGAAAGCTTCGAAAACTCGAAGAAAAGTGTAACAAAGGTTACAATAGAATAATTATGTCGGAGGATTCCGAACAATCAGGTCAGTACTTCGATTGATTTATCTTAATCTTTAATATATGACAGTGGTAAATCTGTATATTTAAAATTTTGCTTGGAGGTCGACCGTGTGTCGTCACGAAAGCTAATTCTAGCCCGTGAGGTTAACCGAGTGTTAACACGTTGGGTATTTACTATCATAATAATATTATGATAAAACGAAATCTCGACGCCGAGAGAAGGATCGTGTATCCTTACGCCGGCTACCTAAGATTTTAAATAAAAGAGGATATTATGTTACTTTATTTCATTTAGATATTGTGGGTACCCACATAATCAGGTTTTTCATTGATGCTATTTTTAGCCTCTTAATAGTAATTTATTATTAACATAAAATGATAACACATTTGTCTGAAATTTTCAGACAAAAATGAAAATGACGAGCCTGAGGCCGTTACATCGCTACCTGAACCACTTGATCAGAATTTTCAAGACGCGATAGAAGGCGCCGACCAAAGTTTAATAACCGGCTTAGAACCGGCAACCATACAATTGGACCCAGATATTTTAACCGCCCTAGGCGAATCAACCGAGGAGGCTCCTAAATTTGGACCGAAAATACATGACAAATTATCATGTCTCTGGTTACCGATACTAAAGAAAGGTTTAAATAAGGACATAAAAGATAAAATTGTCAAAGATTATTTGATTCCGGAGAATTGTCCACTGTTACAGCCGCCCAAACTAAACCCAGAAATTTTGGCGGCAGTTTCTGAAGGTACCCGCATTCGAGACAAAAAAGTTGAAGCGGTTCAGAAACAACTAGGACAAGGTATCGTGGCCCTTAATAAGGGATTAGAGTTACTCTTAGATGAAGGCAGAGATAGAATTTCTGCCATAAAATTTCTGAGTGACAGTTGCCGCATATTATGCGACTTATACTTTCTCGAGACTGATACTCGCAAGAAATTTATAACACCCGGACTAGACAAAAATTTTCTAAGCTTGATGCAAGACGTCGAGCACGACGAGCTATTGTTTGGAAAAGAACTTCCTGATAAAATCAAAGCCTCCAAGACTATAGAAAAACAGGGTTTACAGATAAAGAAAACTCCGTTTAACTCCAAGACGACGCCTTCTCAGTCTACGTCTGCGTCTTACATTAACCAGCCTTCGACGAGCCGCTTCCGCCAGCCGGGAAACTGGACCGGCCCTCCTCGCTTCCCTTCGAACAGGGGGGGGAGGGGAGGGCAGAGGACGAGAGGGACTCCAGTGAGCCGCAGATCACAAGTTTCCGTCCCGGCTCACCAGAGATCTGTTCAGAACAAACAGCCGCGTGCAGCGGCTCAACAATAGAGGTACACGCTGGACGAATCCAGCATTTTATTAACTGTTGGCGTAGAATAACCGATAATTCTGAAATTTTAAAGTGGGTCGCGAAGGGTTTTTCTATTCAATTTTCTAAAAATGTAGAACAATTTTCTGTACCGTTAAATAATAATATTTTACTTAACGAGCGACCACACATAGTAGAATCTATACAGAAACTTCTAGACCTGGGCGCAATTTCTCCTTGCCAAAATCAGAGCAATGGCTACTGTTCTAGTATATTCCTAGCCCCTAAGCCCAATGGAGATAAAAGGTTTATACTAAATCTTAAAAGTCTTAATAACTTCATTGAAAAAATTCATTTTAAAATGGAGGATCATAGAACAGCAGCTAAGCTCGTGCCTAAGTCTGGTTTCATGGCTAATATAGATTTAAAAGAGGCATATTTTTTAGTTCCGATTAATAAATCACATCGTAAATATTTGCGTTTCCACTTTGAAGGTATTTTTTATGAGTTTAATGTCATGCCATACGGATTATGCATTGCACCTAGGGTCTTCACAAAATTAATGAAAGAAGTTATGAATTATTTACGGAATAAAGGTTATATGTCAGTTATATATCTTGACGATATATTATGTATAGGACAAACGTATTCGGAATGCAAAAGAAACGTTCAAGAAACTATAAGCTTGTTGCAGTGTTTGGGATTTGTTATTAACAATGATAAAAGTAATCTCGAGCCCCGCCAAGTTTGTCGGTTTCTAGGTTTTAATTTTAATACAATAGACATGTCTTTAACTTTACCAGTCGAAAAACGTAATAAAATTTTGCAATTAGTAAATAAGTTTACGGTATTACCTAGATGTTCTATACGAGAATTTTCACAATTTATTGGAATCCTCGTCGCCGCTTGCCCTGCTGTTAAATACGGTTGGACTTATACAAAGTCTTTAGAACGTTTTAAATTTTTAGCGTTGCAAAAATATTATAATGATTTTGATGTTAAAATTAAACTGACGAATATTATATTACCGGACTTACTTTGGTGGAAACAAAACATACTTTCCACCAAAAATTTATTAAGATTTGATACCTCTTATAAATTGGAAATTTTTACTGACGCATCCCAAAATGGTTGGGGAGCCTTCTGTGACGGTAAAAGAGCCTATGGTGGATGGAAAGCGAAAGAATTATCTCATCACATAAATTATTTAGAACTGTTAGCAGTTTTCTTAGGTTTAAAATCTTTTGCTAGCGCTTGTTTCGATTGTTCGATACTCCTTAGAATCGATAATACGACAGCTATATGCTACATAAATCGAATGGGTGGAACTCAGTTTCCCCATTTAAATAACTTAGCAAAAGAAATATGGCAGTGGTGTGAAATACGACAGATATTCTTGTTCGCATCTTACATTAGTACAAGCGATAACGTCGAGGCAGATCAAGAATCGCGCAGAATGAATACGGACACAGAGTGGGAACTATCTGAGGAGGCATTCCAAAAGATAGTTCAAACTCTGGGTCAACCGAAAATTGATCTGTTCGCATCTCGCATCACTGCCAAATGTTCTCGTTACGTCTCATGGAAACCGGATCCCGACGCCTTTTCAGTAGACGCTTTTACAATTAATTGGCGGCCCACCTTCTTCTACGCTTTCCCCCCTTTTAGTCTCATTTTAAAATGTTTAAGAAAAATCATCAACGACAAAGCGACAGGAATTTTAGTTTTTCCTTACTGGCCGGGGCAAGCCTGGTTTCCACTTCTACAACGACTGGTCGTATCAGACATAATTATATTTGAACCTAAAGATGACCTTTTGCGTTCAAATTACAGATCCCGTCACCCGCTCTGTCGCAGCCTTTTCCTGGGGGCCGCGACGCTCTCAGGGAAGCATTCACTAGACTGAATACGCCCGCTATAGCACTAGACCTTATGCTAGCTTCAGTTTCAGATAACACCATGAAACAATATTCGGTGACGTATAAATTGTGGTGGTCTTTTTGCACAGAAAACTCTGTAAATACCTTTGAAGCCTCAATATCTTCGGTTATTAAGTTTCTTGTCGATAATTTTAATAAAGGAGCATCGTACGGTACCCTTAATAATCATCGGTCTGCCCTATCTTTACTCCTAGGGAATAATGTCGGTTCAGACGAACGAATTAAACGACTACTTAAAGGTATTTACAGACAAAAGCCATCACTTCCTAAGTATAGTTCGACGTGGGACCCAAAAATTGTTCTCGACTATGTGTCTCCGTGGTTCCCACATAACGATTTAAGTTTAGCTCAGATTACTAAAAAATTGACAATTTTATTAGCTATTTGTACCTCTCATCGGGTTCAGACTTTGGCTTCGATTAAAATATCTAATATCCGTACAACGGAATCAGGTATAAGAATACTGATAACCGACATCATAAAGACTACCATACCTAACCGGGACCAACCTATTTTATTTATACCTTTCTTTAATACAAACCCCAAAATATGTCCAGCCAAGACATTAGAAGATTATCTGCGGTTCACATCAAACTTAAGAACCGATGAAACCGCAGATTATCTTTTATTAAGTTATAAGAAACCTCACAAAAGGGTAACCTCACAAACGATCAGCAGGTGGATAAAACAGACGCTTGCGGAGAGCGGCGTGGACGTGGGGATGTTCAGTGCTCACAGCACCCGGCACGCCTCCACCTCGGCGGCGGCCTCCGCGGGCGTCTGCATCGATACTATCAGGAAGACTGCCGGCTGGACCAGCTCGTCCGCCGTCTTCGCGCGTTTCTACAACCGCCCTGTACTCGATGAAGGAGCTTATGCTCGATCTGTTTGTGGGGTTACCAATAGCACAAATTAATTGTTATTAGTTTGTTTGCACATCTTGCTATTATTATTGTCATTTCCTTATATGAGACTGATTATTATAACATATTATACAAAAATATTTGGTTACAATAAATCTTTAAAAGAAATTATCAGTTTTTTCTACTTTGTATCTTACTCACTCTCTAAACATCTACTTCGTTAATACTGTATCTGAAGAATTAAGCGACGAAATATAATATAAGATCAAACGAACTTCTTAAAGTGAAGTTTGATCATTATTATATAAGTCGCTTAATTCGAAGATAAAAAGTTCCCACCCGCCCACAGCCAATAGAGAAAAAACTCAGTTCTCTAAAAGAATAAGGTCAAGCCGGCCAGTAGAATATATTTTTCAATTACCCTCATAATCAATTCTCTAAACGTGCGAGTTAATGCCTGTTAGGTCAAAGACTACTATGTATCGACTACTACGTATGTATCTTCGAATTAAGCGACTCATATAATAATGATCGAACTTCAATCAAGAAGTTCGTTTGATCTTATATAGTTAAGAACAATATTTAAACTATTTTACAGTATATTTAGTTTACTTAGTCACACTTGTGTTAATTTAAGTATTATATAACACAAATACGACTTTATCTTAGTATCTTCTTTTATTTATTAATTATACTAAACAATCCCTTATATTATCTTGAGATATATTTTGATCTATACATATAAAGCTTTGTTATTGTATACATCTGTTACGGGCAAAAGCTAGTTACCATATAAATATTATAACTTGCGTTTTCGTATGCAAAAATAATCACTCCGTAGACAGGATGTGTAGGGGAACATTGCATTTATAATTTCGCTATGCTTTTGCACGAATGGACTGTATGATGTGAGCCGGTCTATTTGAGCTCAAGCATTGCTCTCTCACCGCATAATTTGACAAAGCTAAACAATCGACATTCACTGGAATTAATTCGACCAAATTAAGTGCTTCATCTATTAGGCTGCTCTTTAAATATCCAGAATGCAGATCAATAGTGAGAAGACCTACGCAAATTACACGGGTTATGATATTTTACGGTGGCATGTCGCGGAAATATCACTCGACAGATTTCCGATATGTCATACGAAGCTGTTATAATCGACGCCGATTACGAAGCCGTACGTCACCAGATATGACATGAGTCATTTCGGTGACCCCTCCAATCGTGGCTTCCTATGAGGTTAGGTTATTAAAGAAATTGCTAAGCGCGTTATTAGTTTTATACCTACAATGGTACTAAATGGTGTGTGTGTTGCCATTTATTTTCAACCACTGGCTCGATTTTGATGCGGTTTTCAGTGATAGGTTTGGTTTTAAACGCTACATGTTCTTAGTTATGTTTATGTTAATAACTCACGCTTTTACCTCTGAAATTTTAAGAGCTTGTTCCACCGCTTACTAATAAAGTTATATAATATAAGTTTCTGTAAGGCTATCCACAACTTTTTTGACAGATTCTCCATACAACATCTGTCAAATAAAATTGTGGACTATCCACAACTTTATTTGACACATGTTGTATGGTCTAAACTATAGTCTATGCTATCTGTAAGCGATGAAAAAAGACCCTTAGTCTGTTAAAATATAGGTTATAGTAACATATTTGTAAATAGGGAATAGGCATGATTTTTTATTAATTAAATAAATCTTATGTTATTGAAAAACGATGTAGTCCAATCAGTTTTTTGATAAAATTGAAAACAACAAAGTTACAAGCCTTTAAAGTAGTCAGTTAAAAAGAGAGATCCGATATTAATTGTGACGTCAAATTCCATAAGCTGCATACAAAGTTCATACTAAATTACGTTTTAAGAGAAAGAAATGGGTAGAAAACTTATATCGATAATATTTTAGTTATTTATCAACAGAATTCAGAGATTTTTTGTCATTCTGTATATCTTTTAACCCACTATCATATTAATTTGCATTCAATAAATTTTGTTTTATATACATATATTGCAGTTTTTTTAAACATAACAAAATAGCCAGCAAAAGCCGAGGTCGAGACTGTTCATAGTAAACAAAAATAATATAATAATAAATATAAAAAATAATAATATAATACCGCTTTATTTCAGGCGAGAAGAACAAATGAACTATATTTTTTTACGACCCCATTTACTGGGTCGTTATATATTATAAGTAATTAAACTAAAACATATAGTAAGTTTTTACATGTGACGCATTGGTTATAAATAAGCTGTAAGCGTTGAACAGACACCGCAATTACAAGCTCAGTTCTTCCACACACAATATGTAAACAGCACATAACAGACCATAAACCATGTTGCGTGAGACATACCGTGTAAAGCAATGTTTTGGTCCGACACTGCTGCCTGTGAATCTACAATTATAACTATTGCGTATCAATGTAAATAATAATATGTTTTCTCTCCTACTTCACATTGGAAGTGGTCTTAACGTATTGCGCAAGTACAGCCGCGGATATGGTTTAGAACTATAAAGCTTATTGCTTCAATCATAAGGTCGCTGTGTGCAAACAGATATTTCGACGGCTGTACGGCTCGTATCTATTCGGAAAATATATTCAAACGCTGCACCTCTTCGCCAATTATGCAAGTGAACGCTCATGCCAGCTGATGTAGGGTTCTCAGAGTTATGGTGTGCAAAATATTTTTGTTACGGTAATAAACGTCATAAAATTACTGAAGCGAATTATCAGGCAAGCAATCAATGGCATCGTGGAAAAATAAAAATTATCTTGGAAGTGTTTTGGCTTAAAGAATTAGCTTTTCGCTGCATAGATGTTTCAAAAGATTTCAATAATGCAGTGGCGACAAAATTACGCAATCACCTTTAATCTTAATGAATAAAGGTGCACACATTTTTAGCACAATTTTTTAGACAATAGGGATCTAAATTCAAAGATAAGGGGTTTTCACGCCATTTCGACTGCGACAGTTCACGTTGAAACTAGTTTATGTTAATAGTTATTGTTTAATAACCTATCTGGGCAAATACAGTATGCTATTCTTCCAAATCTTTAATCCAGATGCAGTGGATGCACCCCATCAACATTTCGTAAATGACGACGCGACGCTCCGTACGCTCCAAGACCAATGTGGTGGACACGCAGCTTTATAGTCATGTGACTGTTTGCTATGAGTATAGTAGACAATTTAGCAATCAAAATCCTGTTTTTTGCATGTAAATTATTGTATCTTACGACACGAGGAAACGTTCAGCTACGACGCGTCTTGGACTCGTAGATATAAAAGCATGATTTTTTTTCCAGTTCTAGTTTATATGGAGAAGGAGCGTAGAATAATAACATTATTTTAAAATAAGCTTCATTTTGCATACTTTTAATAAATAAGTCGCTACGCACACTACAATTTGCACACTGCAATATTTTGACACGACACGATAATCATACACGAAATACTCTATTGTCTATGGCTGAAGTTTGATTTTTTTTAATACAATTTAATGGCCTGGTAACGTAACCTTTATATCAAATTGAAGTCTGTGATTGAATTGAAAATAAAATAAAGTTTTTGTATAGCTCCTCTTTACGATGGATTTAAATATTTATGGTTGAATTTCGACCACAGGGCGACCCTCTACTTTAAAAAAATTAGTATAGAATTTTCCTTTCCCTTTACTGTTAAGCTTCTTACAGGAGAGGAAGGTAATCCAATCGAAAATTAATAATGCAGGGCGAATTTCTTTTACTATAGGCAACTCAGCGCTACGTTTTTTTAAATTCGAACTAGAGTTGGCAAGAACTTTTACTTCTAATTGTCACTTCGCCAGATTGTTTTTGCCATATTTACACTATTTGACGATAATTTAAACAGACAGGTAATAATAATAGGCATTATGCATAATGTAACACAATCTTAGACATAACCTGCAATAGTTATAGACTATGGAACTTTCTCGCAGGAAGTGCGATGGGTGATGCAAATCCACGACATTAGATTCCGATTTCCAGCTGACCAACATTCTTACGTAAAGCATGTAAGATTATTCTACAATACTCAATCTATTTATTGATATTTAGGGGGCAAGTGAGCAGACGGGTTCCCTGATGTAACTGCAGACGCCCATGGGCACTCGTGAAATCTGGAGAGTCGCAAGTGCGTTGCCGGCTTTTTTGGGGGAAAGGTCGTGATATCACTCCGGTCGAGCTGGCCCATTCGTGCCGGAGCATGGCTCCCCCATGGCATTTTTAGCGACATTGGTCTGTCGTCAATGTCGTCACCGTCATTAAAGGCGTAGAGGAAAATGAAACCTGTAGTCTATGTCATTAAGTAACATTTTACCCGGCCGTAATATTCTTGTTCCCGGTTGACGATGTTGGTGGACAATCGACCTAAACCTGTACTCCAAAACCGTTATGTGACTCAAGCGAACCAATCGGTATGCCCATGCCGACTTTAACAAACGCGATCAACACACAGTCCAAAGTTTGGACAGTGTGACATTGGAGGACCCTGTGGTCCTCAAATATGGACAGTAGATATTATGACCTTGGCAGTGGCGTAGCGTGGATATCGGCCGCCCGGGGCGTAGGACAATGTTGCCGCCCCCTTAATTAGACTTTTCAATTGAATTGTACAATTTTTTACTAACATTTTCGTGATTTTCATTCAAGCGGAATTATTGGAGCTATTTTTTATAATTAATTTTAATAGTTGCGTTAGAAATCTGAAATTGTCAGATGTTTTTTAATATTTTTTAAATTTTCTGTGAAATTTTGCTACCCGACGTACGTATCCGCTAACAAAGGATTTTAATAAATTCCAACGTCCCCTATATATTCCTAAGGGGGTATAAAATAAGAAAACTGTGACGAAGCGGCGAGTAAAAACTAGTAGTAAATAAAAACTTCAATATTATATGACATAACTAACAGACTAAAATTCCCTGTAGCAGAATTGCATGTTGGACCTTAATCGTCGGTTTTCGATACTATTTAATGTTTACAATCAGTTATGTCACAAAAATTGCACGAATTCTCTTTTATTTTAAGACTCGAAATAAGAGCACCTCGTTTTACTGCTTTCAAGGTTTTGTGGCTTAAAAGTGAAACCTTTTTTGTCATGCATATCAGATTTCTACTCCAAAAATACCCGCAGTTTAAAAAAAATGCCAAAATAATGTGTTTTTTTTTCCTGAACGCCCCAACGATGCTACCAATCGCCTCGATTTTTGGCATAGTTGATCTTGCTGAAAGGATAGAAAATAAATTAGGCTAATTTGGTCATCGATGTTAGAAAAAGTTCCCGATGGAAGCTTAAAACTTTTTCGTAAACAACAATATCCGAACTTCATGAGAACGAAGCCGCAAACAAAACCTGGTAGGTACTAATAATAATTATAAGATCTTTATTTGAAATAAAAAACGATCAATCTTTTCTTCTTTTCTTTTTATAGTTTTAATTACTTTTATTTTAAGTTTGTATTTTGTAATATTGAATGTTTAGTTATGTAGTATTTGTACATTCATTAATAAAAATATAGTTACGATACATACGATAAAAAAAACTATCATTTTTTATATCAGTCCTACACAACTAGTAAACCCGTAGGGGCATAAGGGATATAGCTCGGGGTGGTAGGTCATTAGTATGACGAGATGGAAAGCAACGGAGCCTGGGGCGCGCGTTCATAAAATACGCCTCTGCACGTACACTGAACTACGACATTTGCGAAGAGGGTCCGTTATATAACAACAGATCATTTGCCCAACATAATCTATATACAACTTAATGTCGTGTCTGTCGGCTTGACTTTACTCACGCAACGGACACTTCAATTGCTAAATTATCAGCTTCGTAAACATAACGTAAGGATGGCATTCCAAACTTCGCAGTATATGACCGCTAATAAAAATAAAGTTTAAGAACGTAAAACTGTTTTTTACGTGTTTTCATTAGCTGACTAATGAACAACACGTAAAAAACAGAACACGAAAATAGGCTTCTCTAAAGTTGATTTGGAGTTAAAGAATAGTTTTACTAACTATTCCTAAATCACGTTGGTTGAAATGAGTTAGTTACATAAGTACTGTGTATATTCAATTTCAAATAAAGTTTTATAAAATAAATTTGTTGACAACATAAAATTTTCAAGAGATCAATAGTTTCTTTTTACAAATAGCTTTACCCGAAAAATTTACTTTTCCCACTCCCACACAATATAATGTTATGCCTGACAGAAAATCAACAAATTTTTTAAGTTTATTACTTTTCCAGTTCAAATATGTATATGAATCATACTATTCGTACGAGTATATCATAGGCGACAGTAAAATATTAATTTAACTATCTTCAACAGAGACCTCGGTGAACTTTGTTAAGCATTGTCACATTTATCTTGTGAACACTCAATCACAAACCTGTTGATGGTAATGAGGTACTCAGCTTGACATTGGTGATAAGTTAAAATCTTTTGTCCAGTTATCGCAGTTTAAACTAAGCTGTTTGTCTTATTAATGACCGGCTTCTAAGGTTTTTTGACATGAGTTTATATTTTTTCATCGTCGTTGTTGATTGGTTTTTGAAAGTTATAATAATTTTTGAAAGTTAGCCAATCAAAAGTGATAGTAAATATTTTTTTAATACGGGCTTTAGCCCACCACACTAATTTCACCACTGCATCTTCTGTGTCGCCAGGATCGACAGCAGAATCCAACCACGAAACCCATATATGTGATCTCAGGGAGCCCGAGGGACATGCTACAGCTGCCTTGGGACCCGCAACTAAATGAATCAGAATAATATAAAAGGAGTAAGAAGTATTCAAGAAACTTGAAAGTAATAGTTAAATTATTATTAAAAATACTCAGTAACTGGACATAAAAGTTTCACAAGAGAAATTGTTGAGCGGATTGCAGATGGTCGGATTTCAAGGTAAAGTCAAAGACTGAAGTTGACTACTTGACGAAGGCGATGTTTGTTGATTGTTCAGTTCGATCATCGTGCGTGCGTCCACATAATCGTTGGTAGTACTTTGTCAACTCACCGAACAAAGGTGAATTTAGGCTCTGTTCGCCTATACTCGTATGGGAGTATGCCCTTAATATATTCATGCTTGAATGTTATCTTTTTTGCTGATTATTAAAAGGAGCCATGAGGTATAATCCCGAACGAATAAGGGCATTACTGCAATGTTTTGACCCTACACCACGAGCATAGACAATAAGTGAAAAATTTAAAAACTTTTCAGTTTTTCTGAAGTGTGAAACATACTGATGTGATTGTGTAGTGCTTGAAGCGCTAAACTGGTGGTCGGAGCAGAAGCGATCAGATTACTACTGGTTAATGTAAATGGACACTGAAATGCACTAAAGCATTACAAGATTCGCAACATATACCACTGGCAAATTACACAGTTAGTAGTAATCTAGAGCTGGATTCGATCGATTAGTATAAAGTACATTGTCGTATCTAGACCCCTTTTTTCAGGGGGGCCTGAGCCCCTTTTAACATCAGCTTAGTAACTAGTATCTACACTATTAATGGCTTTGGCCAATAACAAAAAAATATTACAAACTACATGACACCTGCAACTCCGTTGGGCCAAAATTCGTTTACTGCACGAGAATCATACATTTTTCCGGTACAAAAAGTATTCACCAGATCATTACGGTCCACCCGGCATCGCCCCCTTTACACGCCTATGATAATATTTTAGCGCACTTATAGGTACACGACGTAGAATTTAACAAAAATGGACAACGTAGTAAAATTATCTTAATTCAATAATGAAGATAATCTTCTGCTTTCTTTTGCTTAAAAAATTATATTTATTACATAATGGAGAGATATTTTTAAATTGTCAAACTAATTGATGACTATCTCTTATCTCTACAAGTATATATCTTATAGTCTAGACGATCTGTTGTATTTGTATTTATGGCTTGACCACAAGCGCTATATCTCGTTTTGGCTATGAGCGCGGCGCGGCGTGGGGGTTACCATGTTTACCGGCCGCGCTAATATGTCACTTGGCCGTCAACGCTGACGGCGATAGTATGCGGCACGGTAGTGTAAAGAAATATAAAATAAAAACTAGTTCTTGAAGGCAATAAATTTTTCCACTCATAGTTAATGTAGTTGAAATAATGATACCCATTATATTTCATTATAAATTTTAATGTTAAATTGATACCTATTATAAGGTTTCTTAAAATTATAAACAAAGATCGTTAGTGGCCTAATAAAAGTATTTTGTTATTAATAAATGTAAGGCAAGTTTCCCAAAAATAAATTTTTGTTTCATGATGAGATTAGATAACTGCAAAGCTAAAACAACTGGCTCTCTTTTAATTTCCCCCATTAATCATTTTTAAAGGCAAAAAAAAAAATACTTTGTTTTCAAATGGTTTGTCAAAAAAAAAAATCTGCATCAAATATTAGGATTTTATTATGGAGATCAGGGCTATTCTACGGTCAACTCATTTATGTACCTACTTGTGTGGATGCTTCCACGATGATCATGACGAAAAAACAATCACACGAACACCGTCGATTATGTAATATTTACCTTTTTTGTAATATTTAAGGGGCAAACGAACAGACAGGTTACCTGATGGAAAGTAACTGCCTTCGCCAATGGACACTCGTGACATCCAAAGAGTCGCAAGTGCGTTGTTGGCTTTTATGAGGGAATAGGGAATGGGAATAGCTATAGGGGGCTTAGGGAAGTTGGGACACCGGTAAACTCACTTACTGACCGAAACACAGCACAACGCTGTTTCACGCCAGTTCTCTGTGAGACCGTGGTATCACGCCGGTCGAGCCGGCCCTTTTGTGCCGAAGCATGGGTCTTCTACTCCAAGCCTGCTCAAAGGCTTTTCGAAACGTTGCATTTTGATGTAGGTACGTAGAAAACAATTTTCGTTATATCAACAATGTTATGTCGAGAATCGAGAACTATCTGTGGGAACTGACACCATTCGTTCGCTACTGTGTAGGAAGTGAAATCTCGCAATTTGTCGAGATTCCGTCAGAAGCGATCTAGGTAATGAGCCACTGTCGTTAGCTTGAGACCCCGTCAGTGAGGGATTTGCATTTTTACGAGTGTAGGCAATTTTATCTGTCGCCCCATGTACAGTCAGGTAGGTCTTTTAGTACCTAAGTCGCGTTATGTCAAACGTCGGATGCCGCCACCCTTAGGCTATATCCTACAACGGCCTATTTATAAATTTTGGCCTGGACAATCTTTTATATTACCTCTGTAACCTTGACTCCCTAGTCAAGGTTACAGAGGTAATATAAAAGATTCGGTTTTATTCGGAGAAGTAATATAAGAGATTCGGTGAACCAGAGCAGGGGAACTAACAACGGCGAAATTAAAGAAATAGCCTTTTTATGTATGTTTTAGCTTTACCATTAGCTTCGCTCGCGTGAAGAAGTGGTTTTATACAAAGTTTTACTTGGCAAATGTACTATGTTAAAACCACCAGAAAACCTTCTTCCTAACAATTTAAACATAAAAATTCGTTCAAAACTGTCCGAGATCAGCAGGTGTATGCAACAAGTAAAGATATAGGAGAACTTTACCTTTGTAATTGTTTAAATTTTGTATTTAGCCACAAATTACATTTAATAGTTGATGTAAAAATCTATAAAACTGTCTATGCAGGTATCTGTTGCGATCTATCTTCATTTCTCAGTAAATAACAGCTAGACTTATGTTTCTTACGATACTTTAACTTTATGAAGATTTTGACACGAAATCTTATTAATCAAATATTAAAATCACTAAAATCTCCATTTAAACGAAGTTAAGTAATCATTAAATTATCTTTAGGAGCGTTAATGGTATTAAAATATAGCAATATAACTTTCAGGTATATTGTGCCGGGTCTCACCGTGTCGGAGAGCTGCTTACATCCGCTCCAATAGATATGAATTAACGCAAAAGCGGACTCCGACAACATTTTAAGACTCTAACAATCAAATCGGAATGCTGCATGTAGAATGCTAATCTAATAAATATGAAATAACGTTATTAGATTAGGATGGTTGCCATCCTTTGGCTGAAACTGCATATTTGTCACTTGAGAGCAGAGCTGCAGATGCGTTGATCTCCAATACGCTGGAACCCGGCATAGTAAGCTTCCATATTAGCCGTTTGGGAGTAGAGCTCCAGATGCACAGCGCTGCGAACCCGGCATAGCGTTCTTCCATGTTTGCCGTTTGAAAGTAGAGCTCCATGGGCTGCGCAGCGAACTCGGCATAGAAAGCTCCAACCTTTAGGCATCGTGGACTTAAATTGCCAACTATTTACAGCTTCCTACATAACCATATAATTACTGTGTCCAATGCACACCCATGCTTGTGACCTGTTGGAAATGTACGCGGGGTGAAAGGTGACCCTCACCCGAGATGATCTATGATGCAACTAGCCGAAGGTGGTTTGTTTATTGCTAAGTTTAGTTTCAATTTCATATCGATGTAGGTATAAATGAAATCAAGTCACGGTCGCACCTTAGCATGGCGACCGAGTTAGTGCTTCTCTCTACAGTACGATAGACATATTTTTGACATTGGCAGGTGCACAAAGGAAATCTGTCAGTTTTTCTGTCAACTTGTCTATACATTCTTATGTGTAGACAGTTAAGTTATGTCAGCCGTGGCTTGTATAGAAATGACATTTTTTTACTGAAGGTTAATGACCGCCATAATGAAGCTAGGCAGTAGCCTAGCTTGATTGCGATTTTCTTACGCCGTTTCTTGCGAGTTTTTTACGCCGGTTCTTCTCGCACGGCTAGTTCCCGAACCGGTGGTAGAAACCGTAGTTTCAGAGTGGACATGGTCATGGAGTGCCCCGGCTTCGGGCGGGGAGTCGGATCGTCGCGGGTGCGCGGGGTCAGCTTGTGGAGGGCGGACTTCGAATTCCATGCGATCAAAGTTGACAGAATTAAATTTTGAAACATTGTTTTTTTTTTTAATTTGGCAATTTTTAAAATATCATATTTAGTGTATCCGCCAGTATGCAGGGTGACATTCCGTAGTTATGGAGTTCGAGGTTCGCTTTCTGCGGGCGGGACTCGCGTGCTCGCGGCGGTCTGGTTTTTGTTTGGGATAGTCGTGCCCTACGATTATGTCTACTCTGGTAGTTTTGACGTTCAAAAAGTGTCCTTGACGACCTTACGTTGAATAAAAATACTTTGAATTTGATGACTATTAATAATTCTGTATACTAAAAACAAAATACCTAATATACCCATTTAGATTTCGAACCAAAGCTTCTGTTTTGAGGTATTATGTTTGTAAATTTCTAATATCCTTTATACAGTTGAATTACATATAATATATCTTGTGTCATCTGTTAAACCAGGAGCCGGTTTGGTCAACAGACAGC
>JAOTAV010004339.1:0-31205 GCA_026546445.1 Cyclargus thomasi | reverse complement strand
TTGTAACTTATTTATAGAATAATTATGTAAAAAATAAAAAAAACAAAGTTACATAACTATTGTAAGTCAAGGTTTTAAATATTATACAGAAGCAGCCTGGTAAGCAGCCTATGATGAGATATGACTTTTGTCGAAGCGTATTATATTCTGAATCGCCTCCGAAGTGCAAGCCTCACAGAAAACTGGCGTGAAACGGCGTTGTACTGTGTTTCATTCATTTAGACTTGAAGATCTTTGATTCATGCATAAAGAAGAAGTTAAGTGAGTGTTGGAAAAGGTTATTTAGATTTTTGATGATATTTAGGGGACCAACGAATAGGCGGGTTACCTGATGGAGAGCAACTGCCGTCGTCCATGGACACTCGTTGCCGGCCTTTATGAGGGAATAGGGAATTAGAATATGGATAGGGGGATTTGGGAAGTTGGGCCACCGGTAAACTCATCTCACTGAACGAAACACGTAACCGTTTCACGCCAGTTTTCACTGAGGCCGTGGTATCACTACGGTCGAGCCGATCCGTTAGTGCCGTTGCATGGCAAGGTTATTCATAGTCATAGTTATGACTGTGAATAATTAAGTATTTTATTACAATAGTGAAATTCTTATTATACTCTTATCATTTTACTTTGCCTAAAATATTTGATCTCGTTCAAGCTATAAGTTCAAATAAATGAGACAAAGTCACACGATATGGTCGTACCTAAACATACAGACCTACTAGAAATATAATACCAGTCGTGTTAGGTCACTATATGTAACGAATTGTTCTTACTCAATCACTTATTAACATTAGATATAATGTTATAATTTATTATATACGAAACGAAATGGAGTCACAGTTTCTCAGATATTGGAACGCTTCCTTTTTGCGAAATGCCGTTTTCGTTATCTTTAATTTTAGTAAATCCAAAAATACTTTGTCAATATATCTCCTTATGCAAAAGAATATTTAAAATTCTAATAAAATTAATTTTATGTTGAATGACGGATGAGATTTTTTCATGATAGTATAGGTTTGCACTTCATTGGCCACATCCAGCATTAGTCGGCTACATGGCGATGATGGTGACGTTGTTACAAATAGAAATTACTTAAATAGGGATAGTATGAATGCCCCTAGCACTAGATGTTACCCTCAACTGCACCAAAATTAGTGTCGCACGTAAATCGTAAATTTTTGAGCGGCAAAAATTTTTATATGTTTTTTCACGGGATTCAAAGTTTGTTCGTTTTATGCATGGCTCTCACATGGCAAATACTTTATTTGCAGTGGGATAACCATGCTTCGGTACGAGTGGGCCGGCTCGACTAGAGTTATACCGTCGCCTCACAGAAAACTGGCCTGAAACGGCGTTGTGCTGTGTTTGTGAGTTTACCGGTCCTATTCCCATTCCCTTTTCCCTCACAAAAAGGCAACCCGGCAACGCGTTTGCGACTCTTCGGATGTCGCGATTGTCCATGGCAATGTCCAAGCGACGGCAGTTGCTTTCCCGTAGGTAACGTGGCTGCTCCCCTGAATATCAAAAAAACTAAATCAGCACAATTAATTCAAGTTTTAGGTGAAGAGGTAACAGACAGGGAGACGGATAGACTGATACTTTTGCATTTATAATATTGGTTTGAAATATGCAAAACTGAATAAGATTTTAGATACCATCTTTTTAAATAACAAAAGTTAGTACACGAACAAACCAAAACGTCTTCGTCATTTATCGAAATAGTATCTGACATTTATAACAAATCTACAATTAAGTATGGACCAACTTGTATTTTTCCCAAGTTACTATTGTTATCAGGGGCGAGACCTTAAACCGTAGTGGCATTTCACGTACTCGCTGTTCACTTTAACTTATCAAAGGCTATTGTTACGTTTCAAATTAATATCGAGGCAGCGTAGGGCTATTTTAATTAATTTTTAATTGGTAACTTTGATTTTTTTAATAAAGCTCTAATTTAAAAGTATTATAATAACTCAATAGTGCTTTGGAACGATTTTTAATGTCGTTGTCGTCAAAACATTTTTTAATACGAAATAACTATCGCAAGTTTTTTAGTACAATAAATTACTTATTTCCTTTAAACTCTCTCAGTGTTTTTTTAAACACTCAGGCCAAGATGTGCAAATTTTTACCAAATGTCACAAGATTAACTGATGCGATGCCATGATTAAAATAACATGTAATTATAGGGTCAATTAAATGTCGAAGGCTTAGAAAATGTCGTCTGTATGGCATTTCGCAACTGCATAATATTTTATTACACAGTTTTAGACCGACCGCAAATGTAAGTTTTCCGAATTCGTTGAGAACATTCTGTATTGAGGGCAAAGTTCGTTTAAAAATTTCGTCCCGCTCCTATAAATTCTGCTGCCTACGAATGCGGCGAGCCTTAAAGCAATTCTTTCAAAAATTACGAATACAAGATATTTTGAAACTTTTGGCATGACCTATTTCATACAGAACTGAAAAAACAGGCTACGCTATTTATACTCGATATTATATTACTGTATCTCTCGGAAATAGTGTGATTTCTAAGAGATGAAAAGCCTTTGGGTTAATCTAGAACTTAAGCTATTGCTGATCAAAAATCTTTCTTTTGTAATTTTATATTATAAGAATTAACAAACATACATACCCAATAACTACATTTCACCTTGTTAGTTTATATAGTGCTTAATTTCTATATAGACCTTGTTCAAGTTTATTGCAGTAATGATATATTGTTTGATGAGTTTTAACGAATTTTCTTTCTTGCTCTTGCGTTATGCTCCGCCACGTGACTTTGACCCAGATTAATTTTAAGTATTTATTGCTTCAACTAATTAAAATATCTAAGTAATTACTGAAATTAAGGTCTCGAAAATATGCTGGAAGGTTTTGTATGAATCATAGTTTACTTATTTAATAAGAAATTAGCAGTTGTTATTTTCTTTATCAAAAATTAGATACATATTACACTTAGATACATATTACCTTAGCAGAACAAACACTGAAATTTAACTATAATGTGAGTCATTAACTGAGCAGAGTACAATGAGTAGCAGCCAAGCCCCGTTTTAGTGCATGCTATAAGAGATGGTGCTGTACGTGAAAAATGATTTTTCTATTTTCCTGATTGTCTCTTTAAATTTTTCCTGTTTTTTTACTACAAACCTCACTGAGCCTGAGACCTTTCTAACGAATGCAAAACCGTGAAAATCGGTTTGTGCGTTCTGGAGTTATATCGTCAGGAAGGAAAACCCTAGAAGACTTATTTTTATATATTTTAACTTAAGTAAGGCCTTTATATAACTACTTGAACTTAATTTTACTACAATGATCTGAAATCTCCCTAAGCCCTATACCTTTTTAAAAATACTTAGTTCTAAAGTTTTCCTTATATCAAATAGTGATGAAATAAATTTCATAATTTTTCTTACATATTGCTTCTTATAAGAATAGATTAGTATACGTAGCAAGATTAATATTATATCCAGCAGGTCTATTCAGGCCATAGATAGAGAAAACCAACAGATTTGCGTTGAGATAGCTGTAAATTATGTCATCACTATAAGAGTGATTCGTTGGACAGGTTAGCCAGTTTGTAGTTGTTCAGCGTCTAGGACCTAGTGGGTCACCTACCCACCCTACCTACAGCACTTGAGAAGATGCTAGGTTCGAGTCTGGGTGGAGGCATATGCCAATGAGACATTTTCTCTACTTACATAATATGTATGTTTTCCTTTACCGTACGAGCAGCGTACGGTAAAGGAAAAACATCGCCAAGAAACCGGCTCATCGATTATTCCAGACGTATTGAGCTATACAATACTCTGGACTAGACCGACCATGCTGTGAGAATATTGTATGCGCTGGTACTGTTCTATCTTGCCTGTAATATGTATTATATACTAACGGATTTTCTCATTGATAGATGGGAGAAGCCGCGAGGAATTTTTAACGGGAAATTAGGAATTTTTAAAACAAAGAAAAAATACTTTTAACGCAAAGTTACAAAATAATTTAAGTGGAATTTCTTACATGCTGTATCGAAATATTAAAATTTTATTCTGTAATGTGACCCAAAGTGCCACAAGAGTTTGTTCTCCAAAAAATAAACCATGAAGCGTCCCTCAAAATTTGCCTTTATTTTCGTTTGTGAAATTGCTTATTTTATCGTAATACAGGTATAAAATGATGCAACACATCTTCCGTATTCCACTCTTGCCCTTTACACGTGAGTATAACGTCAACTGGGTAATAAGGCTTCACTTCAAATATCTGTATCACGTAACTGGGGTCAACACGTCATCAGGTGATACTCACAGACCTTTACATAGCATAGATATGTCGGTTAAATAAAATAATATGTTCGAATTAGAAAACCTCATTTTTTTTAGTAGTCGTATTCTGTAAACTGCGTTAACATTCAGTGCAATTAACTAGCAACTCAAAATAATTATTAGACGAGTAAATTCATTTAATTTATTTGTCTAATAATTAATTTGTGTGATTATTTATCGCCAACAAAAAATAGAAAATCACAGCGTAAAATGATAGAGAGCCGAAGTAACGAAATAGAGAATAATAAAAAGAAACCTTAAAAGCTACATCAGTATTTATTCTGTTTTTTAGTATCAGTTCTGAATATAAGAACCCAGTTAAAGTATCTTAGACCTACCTACACTAGTGTGTATGCCACACGATGAAAATATCAATATTTCTTTAAAAATATTTAGCTAAATGTGTCTAATTTATTCATATTCGTTTTTGTTGTTATTTATCCATGATCCATATAGGATGTCATAATATTATGACATGTCTTATAGCTGATAGATCTGTGGTGGGTTAAACATTCTTGTATCCAGGTTAACAGCTGGTGGAATGACGATATGTAACATTACAACGAAAATGTAATTTTCTTTTTCACGACCATAATCATAGCGCCCCAAATATCTGAGGACGAGTCTTTCATAATTTGGGTAATGCTGACCTTAGCCTTATTTATACAAACAAATTTATTAAAATAAAATATATTTTGCAATATAAGTGTCATGTTGAAAAATATAAAAGTTAATGAAAAAAATTGAATATAATTAAAAAAACAAATAATTTCTTTGAGAATAAAGGAATAGTAGCTTATTTGTCATTTTATCAAATTATACTGTACTATTATGTCTTGTCTAATTACAAACGAGGCTATCTAGTAGACCCGACAGTTGTTGTCCTTCCGGGCAAATTTTTGAATCAATGCCGTTTTCAAGTCCACTTGAATAGCTAAATTTCATCAAAATCTGACCAGTTGTTAGGGATAAGTTCAGTGACAAATTATATTAGATTTATTTATTTGTGAACAGCAAATCTTTTCTTTTTATTATTATTGTACGTACAAATCCGTTATGCTTAGTTATAGACGAACAATAAGTGTTTCCTAGCGCTATGACATCATAGAAATCATAATAATTATTTCAATGCAAGAAATTGTCTATTAAAATAGGATTATCATAGAGTTATAACCTTTTTTTCACGTAAAAAAATAAAAACAAGGAATGTTATTATTTTAGTGAAACTGGCTTTCTTCTCTTTTCTTTCTTCACCTTATTGGCCCTTGGACCATTTTATCCGGTCCTCCTGTAAAAAGAAAAGTTTTAGTATTAGTTGGCGGTTTGCAAAGTCTCAAAATACGACTGCTACCCCGAAGGCGGATGACTTTTACTTCAGTATTCATACCATTAAAAGTATTTTTATTGTGCATAATATAAGGCTCAGCTTCAATTAAATTCTCTCTGATGACAGTTTAATGGCAGTCGAGTCGTTGGAGATGTCGCTTATGGCGAGAAAATTAATTTTTGGCGAGAAATGTTAATGGTTATGCCAACAAAAACACCGCCGAGCATATTAAAGCGTATTGAATAATTTTGCATCTCTGGCATTTCATCAATTTAATTTATTATCATGTATCGATTTACTTTTGGATTCTGATTATAAAATAAAACTCTTTATATTAGTGAAAATTGTGAAAAATTTTCTATTAACTAAACCTAATTTTGAAGTGTGAATAAAGCGGCGACATTGTAAAGAAACAAAAGCTTCCACGCAATAATTTTTTCTTCTACATATTTTTATTATTTTATTTACATTTTTCTTTCCCACTCTCTTTTTTCTCTCTTTTATCTCATCTATAAGTACTATTACACATAATACACTATATATACCATTAGTTTTAATATTACCAATGATCGATATATTAATATATTCATACTGATTTTGTAAATGGGAAAGGGTGTTTGCTTGTTTGTTTCTTAGTTTTGACTTCACGCTGTAACGAACAAACCAATCGATTCAATTTTCGGCAAATTCATACTTGAAAGAATGGGGAATAACATAGGCTTCGATCTTGGAAAAACATGTTCCTAAAATATATCGTATTTGACACGATTTTCTTACTTCACGTAAGCGAAGCTGCGGGCAAAAGCTGGTGTACAATAAACCTGTCATAATATAGCTTATGGGTGTCCAACTAAAGAAAGGTCTGGCAAGGTTGTGTTCCACCTGTCGTTAATGACGGCCGATTAGTGTTATTGCACCATTTGTCGTCGAATGATTTATTGCCATAATATATTAGAATAGACCATTATAATATAATATTTCAATCCTCGATAATTTGACATTATAAATTGCTGCTGTGTTACATTTGGACTGTTATCTAGGATAAGGTATGACTATTATTAGGGCGCGTTAAATATACAGATAAAATTAGTGAACATCAACACAGTAACTAATAGTTTGTTTTTTTAAATGTTTGTGGTACAATCGATACAAAACCACGGATTTTGGTGAGATTCGGTATGCAGATTTAGACTCGAATTTTCATCAGAATCACTTACTGAGAATTTGATTAGCAGATTCTGATTAAAGAATACTTTTTATTCCGATCCAATGTTCCCGTTGGAAACTTCTCCGTGCGATCTACCAGCAGGGTTAGCATAGCGTCAGTGGACATACGAACGTATAGACAAACTGACTGATAGTTGGGATAAACTTTCAAGATTTCTTTTGTGATGGATGCCACTTTAACGTCACTTTGTCTTGCTGTAAAAAGAAACACTTTCTCGATCGCTATGCTAGGATCGCTGGTTTTAAATACATTCATGCGACAAAGACACTTTCGCGTTAAAAACATTTTTAAGATTTTTATTTTCAATTAAGATACACATGTGGCAATTAAATCTTATCTTTGAATAAATTTCAGATTGAGTCTGCCAAAAATCAATCAGATCTGATGTAATGCCGAATGATTCTACACAATCATTACGTAAAAACTTTCCGAAGACAAACTTTAACAACTTTTTTTTTTAATTTATAAACTCCATACTTTTGACCCAAATTTAAGATCTTTTGGCCTCTGATACTCTCGTTTACATATCCTTTTCAGTACTTTCGAATTGTGACTTATTTCAATAGCTCTACTAGGAGTTTGGAGCAATAGTCGATACTCAATAGCGACTATGTAAATTTTTAGTATGGCAATTTTTGTTCCGCAAGTTACCGCAAGAGAATATGTAAAACATTCCCATACTAAAAATTTACGTGCGTATCGAGTATCGACAAATACTATTGCTTCAAACTCATGGTAAAGCCACTGGTCAGCTTTAAGGCTCGGCGGCTATATTAGTCTTAATTTAAAAATCAGAATTACGATTAAAATAATATGGTTATATCTTACAAGCGAATCGTACAATCACACGTTGCTCTGGAGAATCTATCACTTCAGTTGTTTTTTTTTTTACAAATCCAGTGAATGTAATCAACGCTTAAGGGTAGTTTACACGTAGCTGGCTGCACTCATTATAGCTCAGTGCTTTAGCTTTCCCTTTAGTGAATTTTATGAGGCTTTAAAATGATGCTTAGCGAAGCACGTAATACATTCAGCCCTTTAGCTATGAGTTTCTAATAGACGGCTGTCTGATATTGATGTAAATATTGTCACTTCCCGCTTGAGATACGATAACAGTATCATAATCATACTTTTTATCGAAGGAACTGTAGATTTTTCAAAATTGTATCGCATCTTTAAAATTCAAGGGTACTCAAATGTACCATACCATTTATATACGTACGATTATATTTTATATTTCCACATAAACTAGTAAAGTTAAAAGCTTCACCGAATATATATCCTTACATTGCTGTAAAGCTACAAGACTAGGTTATTACACAAATATTTACTGTCTCCCTTCCTCTAATGTCTCTATGCATATAATATTTTAATTAATATATTCCTCTTTACGAGGAATAAATGAAATTGACACTTTTTTACGGAATATTTCCTGGAAATTTCATCTCGTCTCGAGGTATTCCAGATAAGCATTTATGATGTCTAAACATAGGCGACTTTTTGTCCATCGGTGTTGGGTAAAGGTATGTATGGTATGTTAGGCATTATATTACATACTCGATACTCATTATCCGCCTTAAAAGTGCTCATACCGACGTCATAAAAAGTAAGCACTGAAAATGATGGAAAAGTTTAGATATCCAATTGGATTCTTTCATAGGTTTACGTTAAAATGTAACGAAGTAGACCAGACTAGATTGAAAAGTTAACTTAACTTGTATTAGTTTTTAGTCTAAAATGTATTAGTATAAATGAAATGTTTATTACGAATTATTTTAATCCTCAGCCTCAGATATTTGAGATTATGATAAAATTTTTTATTTTAAAAACTTTAATACCTTTGTTCTTTGTGGTAAACAAACACAACAGTATTAAAATACATTTTTATTATTACTGAAGATGGCTGTAAAAATTAAAAAAAAAGCATACAGTATTTACGATTGCGCTATGAGGAACGCTTCTTATAAAGTAGTATTTACATACTACTTTATAAGAAGGCGCTAATTTGTATAAAAGTACAATTTACGCGGTGGCCGCTCGCCGTAAGCGTTCCCGTTTTGCGATAGGCAAAAAGTGAAATAACCACATAGCATGCATACTTCCATCAATCAGCAACGGGTTGCCCAACGAGCCGGTGAATCAGTGCGATTGTAAATTATTTGATGTACCACGTAATAGTGTGGTGCGAGTGCTAGCGACACGCTTGAGTTAAGCGGAAGCGGTCGGAAAGCTCATGATAACTCATGTTGCTCTCGGGTTAAGGGGAATACATTCCGAAATCTCCACCCGCTAACAGAAAATAATTAATATACAATTAAAAAAACAAGAAATAAGAATTTCTCCTTAGGGATTATAGTGTTATTCATATTGTATATGATTGTATTGTATAAAAAAATAGTTCATCTTAACCGCTTACTTTCGTAGTTATTCTAGTTTTTTTCGAAAAAATCAATGTCCACGATGCATTTTTTTTTCTGATTTACTATAAGCTTAGGGAAAATTCATTCTATAACATTTATTTTTTTGGGTAATGTGCTTAACGTTTTAACATAAGAGATTAAACTTACCCTACTAGCCCATGCATTAAGCTCAAGTTAAGTTATGGTTTATTTACAGGACTCCGGCTAATTATCTTATGCACACCTTATTAGGTACACCTAAGGTCTTTACATTTAACAGTAGCAGATTTTATAACATAAAGGCTATTTTCATAAAAGTTTCTAAAGTAAAACAACATTTTTGCTCGCCCAAACCATTTAGCACTTTCAAATCTTTATGCTACTTTTAAAACTAATGCCAAAACCCATTCATTAAAATTTTGTACTGTATATGAAAATTTATAAACCATATAGAAAAATGATGTTGTTCATAAAGCCTAAAAAACTTCTGAAATCGCTTAAACTCGGTACACACTATTTTTTCAAGCGAAATACAGACAGGTAGGGATAATTACTATCGCATTCTTAGCTTCATAACTAGGTACGGAATATTGAACCCTAACTTATTCGATATAAGGTTTAAAATAATGTAGCAAATTGGACTATTCCTCGTGCGTAGACGCACTATAACGATGATGCCGACTTACTTCTAAAACTGGTTGCATTGTCTTAAATTTTATGAAACATGTAGAGCATATACATAATTACTCGATCAATTTTTAATGTAACAAAATATATAGCGTTTCGTCATTTAATGGATATATAATTATTTCATGTAATCATGCGATGTACCTTGAAGAAACATGAAGTAATAAAATTAACAATTATCTCGGCGAGCGTAAAGGATAAACATTTTTTTTTTTTTATTTAAAGTATCCTCATGACGTTTTTCTCTTATCATTACAAATTAAGGGACTGTTTAACTATTTCTGTAATATCACTGTCAGATAGGTCGCGGATAGCATTTTAAGCAAGAATACACTAGAATATACAAGAATACAACAAGTAGCTTGCCACATAATAAAGAATATATTTAAAAAAGCTTATTCTAGGGTAAGTTGAATGCATCAGGTAGAAGAGTTTATAAAAAAGCTTATTATATTCATTAGTGGTATATTAATATCAGAGTTTTTTTGAAGTATGCTATAAACTGCTCATAATCTTCTTAATCCATGTGATTGTCAATTTAAGGCACGCACACTAACACAGTAGGCAAATTATGTGAAATGCAATCGCTATTGATATTTTATATAATGCGGCATGAGAGGGACCTGTTGCCTTTAATTGCCTTGTGTCATAACGCCTTAAGTACCGGCCTATTTGTAAGTACAGGTACACCTAGGACACGCAACATGATGTAACTGTTTGGTCCAGATCTGTCTCCACAGTTCGAGTGTCTAAGCGTAAATTAATGTTCAGTTAAATTAAACATCTTTCCTCGTGTAATCAAATTCCTACATTTTTGACTAGACTTTTCACGCGGTTCCTTTCTTCTTTTATTTTTTAATTATGTTATTTTTTTCTTAGACACATGCAGATTGTAACAAAAGTAAGTAATAAAAGTTTAAGGATCGTATGTGCACCTGATATAGCTCACTATGAAAGTAGCATCGCTGAAAGTGAAAAATAAATCGTGATTTGCATGGCCAAGCGCCCGAGCGACATGAGTTTGTACATACAAATAACAAAACATTTTTTTCGCTTCGCTTAAGCACATCTTCAAAGTTTTATCACTTACTTTTGTTACATCCTATATTTGACGAATTCTAAGAGTTTTTTTGCTTGAAGATGAATGTCGAAATGATTGTGACGATTGTGAGATATAATCATGATACACTTCATAATGATAGCAACGCTCTCACGTTTCGAATACCCATGACCAATAATTTGGCTTCTAGCATGTGACGGTTTGTACATTTGCCTCATAATTTTATTAAAAGAAAATTTCCATCTTTCCAGATACTTCGTGAGCACGATCCTGCAGTTCCAGATCCACCGTGCGCTGTGCGAGCGCACCGGCCAGTACATCCCCGGAGACTCTTCACGACAACTACACAAGTGCGACATCTACCGGAACCCCGAAGCTGGGAGGATACTTACGTGAGTACCATCGAAGAAAAACAGAGCCAGTTGACGGATCAGCCAGTTGATCGTGATATTGTAAATTTCATGTAAGTCGTGATATGTCGGCTGCGTACATATCGTGACCATCTTACTTAGACCCGCAATCTGGCATTGTATCAACTTTCATAAGTCATGTAGCCTTTATTCCTGATAGAAGTGTTATTTTTATTGGTCTTGAAGTCAGACAAAGTTAAAAAACCACCGACACAAAGTTAAAGTTATAACTATTCGGTTATTTTTCTCACTTTTACCCTTTTAATTTAAGAGGTTTAATTGATTTTCATCAACATGTCTAAAGATTCGCAGTGACGGGAAGAGAGAGAGAGAATCTGCTGTTCGTATGTGGCTAGTCCTTACATTTGTATAAATTGACCGCGTTCGAAAAATTGTCCGCACGGAATTTATAAACTTAAATGGTAGTGACGAAAAAAAGTAGCAAAAACATGAGGTCTGTTCAAAATTACTTTCCACGGAACTTATACAAATTTTGACATTTTATGTGAAGTTTTGTGCTAACTTACGGCACGCTTAAATGGGTACCTATCTGTTAACATTCGGTAATTATAATTGTCAGATCACTTTTACTTTACGATATATATTCAAAACAGAAATTTTAGCACATCGGGCGTTTCGAGTGAGCTTAACTTAATCAAATATTACTTAACGAACTATGCATATTCATTAAGTGTTAAAATTCGCAATTAGCACCTTAGGACCATAAAACAATAAACACTTCATTTTGATTTAAACATTTTTTAAATTTGTGCATAAAATATAATAAGGCTTCTTAAAAGTTATTTGAAAGATCAGTATTAATAAAGAGTCTGTTTTACCAATTTCTTATATTAATTGCCGTATGGGCTATCCACGACTTATCTGACAATTGAAGTATATAGAGTTTGTCAAAAAAGTTGATCCAATCCGACACTTATCCGAAAATTATTAAACCAAAGTGCTTGAACCCTTCAAAAAGTGCTCGCGTTTTCGCGCGACACATTCGTTACATAATTAATACAAAATTATAAAATTATCTTGTAACTGAAAATGTTTACTTTCAAGTGCGTTAATAAAATCTTCTACGCATTCCTTTCTGTCTGCGCTGACCTTAATACTACCACCAACGATGTATGTGTATTATGCACACGACACAATTGGTCTGTCGCGTCGTCGGTTATCGTCAGCATTGCCAGAGGAAACCGATACTTGACACCGCAGACCATGCGGGTACTTGGTACTTAGATTTATTTTTATGTATTTTTAGTTTTCGGAAGACTTACAGCTAATATTACAAATTTAACTTATCTAACTATAACAACGTTAACTTATCTAACTATAAAAAAGTTATTCTTTTTTTATTTATTTAAAAGTTATTCTATTTATTATCATGGTTTATGGCTTAAAGAAGTCATATGGTGAAGAAACTGGAAGGAATGGGTGTTAACGAAGCTTAAAGGTTGTGTTATATTATAGATAACTTGTATTCGATGAATACGACTGCAAAGTTATTTTTTACTCATAACAAAAACTAAGGCCTCTTTCACCATTACCTGATGAGTGCCAGACTGTTCCCAGCTTATCTTAGAGAAAATATGGAGAAGCTGTCAACTAAATTACCTATCCGACACTTGTCAGGAAGTGATGAAACAACCCCTTCATATTATTTAAAACCTTAACATTTCAGCGTTTGGTATCATATATTTAACTTATACACAAAGCAAAGGTTTGTTTAAATTAAAAAGTTAGTTGTCTTTCTTGTGAATTGTAACAAAACTTCTCGGGCCGCGCTAATAAATTATTTAAATGTCTGACTTCCCATATTGCAACAGTGTCCTTATTGCACTAATCGAAATTAAATGTTTATTCAACTGTAGTCTGTAATGTTGCCGAATCAAAATTTTCGCATAATATGGTAATATTGCAAAGTGCATAACTTACATAATACGAGTTAGTTTACCTTAATTAAAAGGGAGGTATTTTTTAATTTTCAAACGCTATTTCATAGAGGGAAGTTTGTTTTAATTTAAAAAAAAATGAGCACTTCCCTTCGCCAAGTGTTTTCCTTTGATGAACTAAGTAGACCTTTATAAAATCTCCGAGACTTTTCTTCGAGGTCCGCCGTCCAGTTACAATTTTATAAAGAAAATGTTAAGATATCATACATTTTTATAGCAACTAATCGACTTTAATTTCGGTATAGTTCTTGATTTGAAAGTAACAAAGACTACTTAATTTATCTTGAATAAACGTTTTGTAACCAAAGGAAGCTTACAAGTTACTAGAAAACCTCTATTCGCATTTTTCTACGCCATTTTCGAAATGCCACGCGAGTGAAGCCGCGGGCTAAAGCTATTATGAATAAGGCAAAATCTGATTACGCGTAGATCACGTTTTCACATTTCTACGTCAGATTAGGTACATCTTTGATGGTTAAACTGCTAACAAAGATATAGGCGGATAATCTAATAGTGAAACGGACAAATTACTTTTGATTTATAATCGAATTTCGATCATTAATACATCCATTCCGTTCTGTTAAACTAATTAATTGTTTATGCAATCGCCATTTTTTAATTTTGTTGCCACACCGACGAGCTGCCATCGTAGACCTCACCTGCCGAATATATTTATTAGTGTGTTATTTATAATACACGTTTCACAATGTATAACAGAGTTACTGTAGTCACACATATCAAGATCACCGTAAGGCTGAGTTACAACAGAAATAGAAAGAATGGGGCCAACGGTTTTCTGTAATTAGGCGGTTTAAGGATTGTGTTACTGTGACGGGGCGGGCCGGGGCGCATCGCTTTGTTCATATACATTTTACTACCGAATGCGCTGTTTATATGAAAATTTCGATGCGTCCCGGCACGTCCCGTCATAAGTGTGCGCAAGGCTTTAGTGTTAATTCACAGAGCACTAAGATTTTATCTAGTCTTAAGATCACATCTCAAAGGTAAATTATTGAGACTATAATAGACATAGTTTCATGTTTGACCAACTAACGATTAACCCCCACCGAAACTCGCTAGTTGCTGGTCACTATTACCCATTATAGAAGTGAGAACGACCAAATATGAATTTTACTTAAATTTGACTTCTATAGAGGAGTCAGATTTAGGTAAACTATTAGTTTTTATGAAATGTCGGGAATCTGGCCATAATTACATCGAATTATATGAGTCGAGTTCGAAGTTACGAAATTCGAGAAACGACAGCTTTAGCACGGAAAGAAATGTCTGTAGCCACATATGCCTATCGTCTTACAAATTCTGGCAAGGTTTGAATATCGTACATGTTGTGGTAGAAATTAGAGCAGCCCGACCGCCTTATGTAACTGAACTGCCGTAAAACTACACTTTGGCTGCGGCTTATGTAAATTGATTTATACAATTCCTTCCTAGATAACACCTCTATTATTTAATAGGTTGCTTTATTATGTATTGTAATTACTGTTTTGTTTACTGACCTGAAATAAGCGTTAGCGCAACCTGGAGACTTACTCCCAAACTTCACGTTTATGTCTTCGGACTCGACCGAATGCTGCCCACAAACTGACACAGTGATTTAACGGTAGTTAGAGTAGGACGGGGCTCGTTCGAATCCGAATATCTGAATGTGCCATTTTTTAAATTTCCACCCCCATGAAATCTGATTGTGCTGAATGTGCCATTTGAGAGTAGAGCCCCTGGTCAGTTACCGATTTCAGCAGTAGACAGGAAAATGACCAAAGACTATATGATATAAGATAAATCTATCTATATCATATAATCTTTAGTCTACTATATAATATAAGATAAATCATTAAAAAATTAGGATCAACTCATATCTCGTAATTAAATACCTATTGTTACTCGATAATCTAAAAGGGCTCATAACTTAAATATTTCTGAGACTGTAATATCAGACATGTGACAGAACGTTCCACAGGTTGCCATAATTCAATTGCCAAAAAAACATATTTTATTTCAGAGAAAAAAAAATAGATTTAGCGGGTAGGGTCTGAAGATACAGACAGGTTAACATATCATTTTCGCATAGACTAATAAAAACTTTCTTGTGGGTAATAATTATATATTAATACGCGAGCGGAAAACTTTATACCCCTTTTTACGAAAGACGTTAAAGCAAGAGTTTTCTTAGATGTAAAAGCAAGATTTTTCTTCGAGTTAACAATTAATATGGAGGAGCGTGGAATACCAATAATTTCTTAAAATATGCTTTAGTGTTAGCATATTTTTGATAAATAAATCGCTACGCACACTACGACACGCACATTACAACATTTTGACATGACACGATAATCATACACATACTCTTTTGTTTATGGTTGAAGTCCTCTTTTTTTAAATAAAATTTGATGGCCTTGTAATATGATCTTTATGCCAAATCCAAATCTGTGATTGAATTGAGAATAGACAACAATTTTTATAGCTCCTCTACATAATGGATTTAAAAAAATATAGCCGAATTTCGACTACAGGGTGACCTGTAGTAATAATAATAAAGCGCAGGTAGCTAGTACCTCCAGTTCATTCGAAAGCCATTTCGACCTGTTTACTTATAGTTAAGTTGTCAGTAACATGTAAATGAGGGTAACAGTGGATTATGCATTATTCAGTGATGCCAGAACAGCCTTGTGCTGCTGTGTTGGCCGAGGTCGGAATGGAAAGATGACAACCTTAGAAGCATAGACAGTTAATTAGTCCATTATTTTTATAGCTTTTGTGCAATGAGTAATATATTATTTACCCAGGAACTTTAGATGAAACAGATACTATCCAATGTGGATTAGGGGCGTGGCATTCGTCACCGGATTGTACACAATTTTGAACAATGCATGTAGCGTGTAATGTTACGGCTCATTCAAACATTCGTACTCGACCTAATAATAATAATAATAATATCTATGGACGCTTGACACCACGTCAGTCTGACCCCGTGCTAAGTACCAGGGGGACTTGTGTTACAGGTACCAGACAACGGAAATATAATTAATACTTTTAATACTATACACACATTTAAGATTTTTATTATACGATACACATATATAATACACATCCAAGGAACATTGAAAAACGTTTGCTCCGTCGGCGGGATTCGAAACCGCGACCCCTGGCTTAAGCTATCAACGCGCTTAATAACTGAGCTACAGAGGTCGTCGGTGTTGCTGTCTTACTTTAATAACTTCATTTGCCTTTGTAAAAGTTGGACGCATCATTCAGCTTCATACTTTTTGAGTCTGAAAACGGCCTTTCGGATTACGGCTGCTGTTTTAATAAAGCCTACTGGAAGGCCTGTAGGCTGTTACTATTTCTATAATTGATAATTTAAAGTCGTAACCGTCATTCTATACGTATTATATTAAGTAATATTAAGTAAGCTTAAAGTCATGCCGAGCATTGTTTTGCATTATAATCAAAACTATTTAAAAAGGGGTAGATATATTATTCATAAGTTAAGTAGCAAAGCAGGCCAATCATAATACTCATTCAATTACAATTACTACTTATTACTGTAAGAATTTAAAGACTTCTAATGAACGCAATTGTTATTTATAGCTTCTTTGTTATAAAAATTAACAAAGAAGCACCCATATTATAAAGAAAAGCGTACAGAATTTATTTTTCTAATTGAATCGAGAACAAACTTTAAAATTTTTAAGTACTCATTATAATCTCTAATCTAAAAATTTAATTATTTTTTTTGTGTGTCGTTTACGATGTTCTTAAAACTTTTCTGTTAATCGTCATGACAAAAAAACCCGTCGAACTCTTCCACAATTGCGCAATTAATATTAGCATGGAGCAATTATTAATTGGTCTATGGTATTAGTTTAATATGTCAGATAAACGGCCGTTAGGTATGTAATTATTGTAGGTTACATCTTGAACCTCCAAGGGCTAATATTATTAGTGTTATTGGTTGGCAGGCGTATAATGGAGCGCGGATCATCAGCGCCCTGGCAGCAGATACTCCAGGAGGCAATCGGAGAAGGACGACTGAACGGTCAGGCACTCCGGGACTACTTCAGACCACTCGAGGACTGGCTGAGGAGCGAGAACCTCAGGACAGGGGAGTACCTGGGCTGGAGCTACGACGGTGACTATTGCAAGTTCAGGTGAGTTATTCTCTTAGAAGATGACGTCATCTTCGAGAATCAAACCCAAGTTACTAGTTGTATCACCTGCAACGCCATTGGGTCAAATCACGTGAGAACCCCACATCTCTTCGGGATAAAAGTATCCTATGTTTTTTTCCCGGTCTCAAAGTATTATTAATTAAACTATTATAAATTTTAGAAATATTAGTTGAGCGGTTTAGTCGAAAAAGAATGTTATAAGAAACAAGTTGTTTTCGAATTTTAAATGTTATAGTATGGATAGAAATTGTCCAAAAACTTTGTTTTTAAACTTAAAACTTAAAAAATATTTTTAAAGAAAAGTATGTACTTACATACATTTTTTATTATATTTATATAAGGGGGTAAGCCAGCAGACGGGTTACGTGATAAAAAGCAACTGCCACCGCCCATGGACGCTCGCAACAGTCGTATATGAATCAGCAAAACACAGCACATTGCCATTGCATGATAGTTTTCTGTGAGGCCGTAGTATCACTCCGGTCGAGCCGGATTCGTGCTGAAGCTTGGCTCTCTCACGGCTATGAGCATCCGTATTATGTACTTGAGATCGGAAAATGTCTCATTGGTACACGCCTCCACCGGGGTTCGAACCTGTACCCTCTCGAGTGCGAAGGAAAGGTACCCACTAGGCTACGAACGCCATAGACATTTACAAATTATTTAGATGATGAGGTATGGTAGAAACGATTATTTGCCCTTGTATAACAATATGTTAGCTACTTCATTTACTAACGTATTCATCAGTTTTTTAAATACTTCGTTTTATGTTTCAGCATCGAAACGGCAGGTCTACAAGTGTATGGAGGTTTCTACAATGCGGCTACATCCCACTATACTGTCCCTACATATATAACGATTCTACTAACTTCTATGATAACCACCATATTTCTACGATGGTAATTTTGTACAAGAAATAATAAAAATTCAAAAATCTCGTTTATACCAATAGATTTATACGTATGTATAGTTTAAGTTAAGATTTTGTTACGAATTAAAAGTATTATACTGTTTAAAAATCTTAATAATATTATATTAAAACATTTTGTATGATGCACATTATGTAAATACTAACAAAACGTATGATATTTTGTAAATGTTGTATTGTATGTATTAACTTTTGATTTTGAAAATAACTGCTCGAACATGAAACTCGATCTGTAGTATGACAACCTTACACATTAACCATTTTATAAACTATGTATAAAATTACTATAAATATATTCAAAAGCTTGCTGTATTTCGTTTCTATTTATTTGAAAGATTACTTTTGTTGATTAACCAATAAAGTTTTATCTCGGTCAATCAATTTAAATTAAAAATACATTTCAGTAACCGCAACTTTTACAGCTTTGAAGTATTTTATTATGTTTACTTTTATAGTCAATTAATTACTTATTCAGAATACTAATAAATATTTGTTTTCGTAACGAATTATTATATTTAGAAATATTGACAAATGTAAAACATTTTTATGATAATAATAAAATACGGGTTAGAGATGGTTAGAAGTTATAACAAAAACTTGTAATGACTAAATGTGAGTAGTACAATATGTGATTTCTAAATTGTAATAAGTACTTATTATTGTGGTATCCTTGAATTATTCAAGGATTTATCACAGGTAATTCATTAGTATTAAGAGAAAGTATTGATAATATTATTTTTGTTATTGTACCTTAAATATTATAATCGTAATGTATTTTTGTAAATATACAATAAAATTTTTAAACTATTTGCTGCTGTGTTAATTTCATTTAATCATTTATGTATATTGAAGGAAATTGAAAGAGACGTTGACGGACCTAAGTCATTTGGTCGGAATATGTCAATTCCATATTAAGTCGTGCTCTGTCGGCTGAGTTTTGACATAACCCGACCAAATTACTTAGATCCACGATCTGTTTCTGTTTCAACTTCTCTGATTGTAAACAGAAACGCTTAACGCTAATAAAATAAGCTCATTGTATTTTTATATTTTAACTAAGGAAAAAGGGGAAAAAATATATTAATTTTTTAGATTTCTTATTTTATAACAAAATGTAATAACCTATTATTTAAAGTACAATTAATACTAACTACTAACGCCATCTATGAACTCATGTGCAAGTGTCAAGATAAGCTTAACTCTACAATTGCATATCTCAACTACACACATTACCTACACATATATGTTCAGTACCATTAAAAAAAGGCGATGGCGCGGGGCGCAGCAAAATATACTTTTTTAGTAAAAAGGCTGCACCCGCGTTGGTCCGCGCCGTTGTAGTGTGGTTAGTCTCATATGAATCCATACAAACCTTATATTGCCGCAACGCTCCGCTTTACACAGTGACGCGCCGCGTCCAGTGCAGTGACTCTCCGGGAGAGCCTCTCCACACTAAGCAGATTTGGTTTGGAGTGAAGTGAGTGTGCGGGTGACATTGACAGCAGTTTGCCTGAAACTATTGTCAATGTCATTCGCTTACTCACTTCACTTCGTACCAAATCCGCTTAGTGTGGAGTAACCACACTACAACGGGGCTGCGCGGCCCTGCGCTGCGATTCGACGACGTAAGGTGCAAATCGATACCCTCTCCAAAGCTTAAGCTTTAAGGTTTCCAACAAACTTTGCCTATTACACTTAGGCGCTAAATTATATTCAGCGCTTAGTACTTAAGAGCGTTAACAGAAATTTTGAGATCTTTATCAATGAAAACAGAATTTAAAATTTTTTTACTCTTGTTCTTAGTATTAAGCGATGACTATGTTACGGGCCTTAATCTCTTGATGGTGAACTAAAGTAATCACAATCGGAGGGTGAGGGAGCTCAGTAATTAATTTAAATTTTATCGTAATGACTCCATCTTAACACCCGCATCGTTCCCCCACATACACACTTCTTAGAACGGTCTGCGGTCACTCCCTACATCGCTTACTCTATATAATCTGTATGGAATAAAATAAGTGCAGTTCTCTGTATCACTTTTTTATAAAAGGAGGGTGAGACAAAATGGTCTAAGGACTGTGATTTGAAACGAACTCCGGTAAAAGAATTGTATTGTATTAGTGTTATGTCACGTCCTTATTGGTCCTTGGACCCGCCTTGATGCATTTTTGCCGCGCAAACGAGAGACAATAAGCTAAATAGGAGGTTAGGTTTCGGTTAGGAGAACCAAAGGAGATCGGAGATTCAAATACTCGTTTCAACCCACCGGTCAATACAATGTCAGCACTGTTTCGCGCCGATTTTCTGCGATGCCATGGTATTTAATTAATCCGGCTCGAAATGCGACTACCACTCGGCAATTTTACTGACGGATCTAGCGATATCAAATATAAGATATTACATCAAAAAGGGAATTTTGCTATCCTATGGCCTAAAGGCGCTCGGTACGTTGGCCCTTGATGGCTGAAAATTAACCTTGCTGATAAACAGTAGTTGTGGCAGTATGTACAATCAAAGTGAAAACCGATACAGATCGGGGATCTAAGTAATTTGGTCGGTTTATGTCAAGTCCAGCCAACAAATCACGACTTACTCCGGCCAAATGACGTAGGTCCGTTAACTCGCTCTCTTTCAATTTCCCGCATTATACAACAATTGACGTCGATTATTGGCTATAACATATGTATAATGCTCACAATAATGTACATAATAGATAGAGTATGAGTACTAAGACTATATAACCATACCAAATATCAGGTTCAGCAGTTAAGGCGTGAAGAGTTAACAGACGGATACTGGACAGGCAAACAAAAACTTTTTACATTTATAAAGTTAACCTACAACATCTTATGGCTCCTCTTCATAATCGGGGATAACAAACGATGATACGCAAGCACGAACGTGTAGAGACATACTCGGATATCAACGTCTATCGTCGTCTGTGATCGCTTTTGATAAACTTGTTGACGAAGCACATGATCAATAGGGAAGATGCGTGTAAAACAAAATTTATTGAGTGCAAATTATAATGATAGTGGACTAAAATATGTACAGAATGACAAAAAATCTTTGGATTCTTTTAAGAGGGAAGTAATATATTTACGATTTAAGTTTTTTATCCATCTCTTACTCTCGAAACGTAATTTAGTATGAACTTTGTATGCAACCTATAGACTTTGACGTCACAATCGGTTCCCTCTTTCTACTACTTTAAAGGCTATTAACTTTGTTGTTTTCAATTTTATAAAAAACTGATTGGACTACATCGCTTTTCAATAGTGATAAATTTATTTGAAGATAGAAAAAAAATCTATTCTCATTCCCTATTATGTGAATTCTTGCACGATCATCGCCGATGATGTGGAGCATTATGTACAATCACAGAAGTTCAAACAGATACAGATCGTAGATCTAAGTAATTTGGTCGGGCTATGTCAAACTCATTCGACAGATCACAACTTACATGGAATTGACATTCGCCAAAAAAAGGACATAGGTCTGTCAACTGTCTCTCTTCAAATTTTCCCCATCTATCGATACTAATATTATAAAAAGGAAACCATTATATTTATTTATTTTTATATTTTTGTGTGTCTGTATTGAAATGACTCAAAAACTACTGGACCAATTACATAATTTCTTTTACCATTACTCAGAGAGATTCTTCCGAATCCGTATAGGCTATATTTTACGATTCTCGCGAACGCTGCCTAAATGGTTAGAGATGTATAACTTCTATAGAAAAGTTGTGGAACTCAATAATGTTTGATAGCTAATAACTGGCGTGTCTGTACAATTAATACTTTTACAAAATAATCAATGTGGGGGTGCTAAGGCACAGTAATAGAATACATATTGACAAAAAAAAGCTGTCTGTTTATCTGTTTGTCTGTTTGTACGCGCTAATCTCAGGAACTACTAGACGGATTTGAATAAATATTTTTTTTATTGTTATTACACTCTGGGAAGAACATCTAGGATACATTTTATCCTGGGAAAATGTACAGTTCCCACATTAAATACAAATTTTTGCGCAACGAAGTTGCCGGCACCACCTAGTTATACATAAATCTTTTGTAACTAACGTCGCGGTCTAGCCCACAAAGATAAACGAATGGTCTAACTTTAGAATGTCAATGGAACTTTATAGCGGGTAAGGATTAAGCTGACAAAGGGGTTTGATATTAGCTCCACGATAACACGGGGGCTTAAGTATTGTGTGGTGAGTTCGGTCACGTACCACGAATCTAGTCTGTAGCTTTACCATGAGTTTGAAGCAATAGTTTTTGTCGATACTCGATAGCGATGTAAATGTATAGTTTGGCAAAATTTTACAGCGCCTCTAGCGGTCATTTGCGAAACTGAAATTGCCATACGTAGTCGTTATCGAGTATCGATAAATAGATGCTTCAAAATCATGGTAGAGTTACTGAAGCCGTACTCCGAAACCGTTTTGAGACCCAAACGAATCGGAGTCTTGCAAACGTAAAACTGGTAAGATCAACATTCTGTCCGAATATTTAAGTTCGCACTGTTGCAGTTCGAGGTATGCTTACAGCCTTTTCAAAGCCCGAGCGATTATTCAGTTTGTGTAAAGTCGGTATACTATTCGTTAGACCTATATATAAAATTGGTAACAATTTATAAACAAACAAAATGTAGGAAGTTCCTATAGTTTTAAAAATTGACAAGAAAATAGAAATTGTATTGAAAATATATAAATAGTAATTAGCATAGTAGTTAGTTCCATTTGAACAATTTCAATAAAACTTCATCTTGGATAAAAACTGGATACTATTCTATAAAGGTTTTTGTAAAGTAATTGATACAACTTTAAGGATGATATGTGTTCTTTATATATAGTTCACCGTGAAACTTGCAGCGTTAAAAGCGATTTTTTTGTGATTTTTATAGGCAAACTTATGTCGCTCGAGCACTTGGCCATACAAATCACGATTTTTTTTTCGCTTTTGAACTGTACATTTGGAACACATACGATCCTTGAAGTAAAATCTATGGACGCTTCACACCACGTCAGTCTGGCCCCGTGTTGAGTACCCGAGGGACTTGTGTTACCAGACCAGAAAGGTACCAGACAACGGAAATATATTTAATACTTTTATATTATACACATATTTAAGATTTTTATTATATGACACACATATTTAATACACATTCAAGACCCAGGGACATTGAAAAACTTGCTCCGTCGGCGGGATTCGAACTCGCGATCCCCGGCTTAAGCTACCAACGCGCTTACCAACTGAGCAACAGAGGTCGTCGAAAAGTGAAGTTTTTTCACTTCCTTTTTTAACATCCTGTATACTGTTATAAAAGACATTATGTAAAAAAAACTTTCGTAGAATTAATTAAATACTATTATGTAATTGCTCCTTAATAGATTTAATGAGCAAAATCACACCTCCGGGTAATTTTGCTGATTAAATAACATTCCTTTGAGAATAGACAATTGCTATTTTATGTCCGACAGTAGGAGGTAGAGCTGTTTCTTGCATAAAATATTGAATCCCAACAAACTTTATGTAAAAGAACTAGCCATGTATCGTTGGAACAAACTGCTGTATGCTGCAACTAGCTGTTGCCCCCCACCCCCATCCAACCCCCTCCCCCCCCTCATCCTCTTGAAACATAAGAAATCCCGTTTTTACAAAATTTTTTGATTACTGCACGGCTCCAATTGGTCGTAACGTGATGTTATACAGCCTTCCTCGATAAATCGACTAACCATCACAAAAAATAATTTTTCAATTTCGTTCTTTAAGTAGTTCCTGAAATTAGCGTGTTTATGTTATTAGTATAGAAGTATAGATAAGTTCAATAAGATACCAAACCTATTGATATTCGATAAGCGCGAAAACATTCCTAATATAGCCGCTTTCTTTTGTGTTTTCTTGACTTATCTAATCATCAATATTGCCTGCAACTTAAGTATGTTTATGAGAACATCTGTTGCTGGAAATAAGATTTTATGCACGTAATTTTAGGGTTCAATTTTGAAGGAAGTCCTCGCTCATCGAAGCTGTATGGGGTGTAGCAATCCAATAAAGCAGGCGTCGGGATGGCGCGCTCGACTACACCAGTTTGTGGTCGCCATTATATTATTATTACCGTATATATAGGTATATGTATTAGATATTAGACAATATCTAATACATACACCTATTACAATAATATAGTAAACTCGCTTCTGCACAGCTTTGCTTGCGTTAAGAAATATTTTTCATACAAACTTTTCAATACCTTTTTCATCTCCTGGGATGAATTACAATACGATCCGTCCAGTAGTTTGGTCTGTGCAGTGGGCGTTGATAGATCACTGTGTCAATCAGTCAGTCATATTCGAGTTTTGTTTATTAAGTTTATAGTTTTGTATATTAGTAATTATATAGAAATTTTGCTGGTTTTAATGCTCCACATTAATACCAGCAACACATCTATAAAATATTATCCGAACTCCCAATTCTAAATCATTTACACTATAAAATATAACCTTAAAATTCTCAAAGCAAAACATTTGTTGGCGCTATCATCTCATTTCTGGCAGGAACTTCGACTGTTTGCAAAACAAAAAACTCTTATCTATTGATTACACTTGAACAGTTCTGTAACGTCGTTATTGTCTAGATAGTAAGGCAATCAATTTTTTACTTAATCTCATGAAAAGAAGAACGCTCGGAAAATAATCCAAGAGTCGGTTTGAGACTGTCTCTTGCTGATAACAGTAAAAGTATCTAGATTTCAAAGTATTTATCTACTTTGACAGTAGCTTTCAGGAAGTTTAAAAAAAAGGAAAAACATTATTTCTAACGGACATTGCCAACATATTATCCTAATGGGTATCTTAGCATGCTTTTAACATTATTTAAGGTTTAGCAATCACGGGATGCGTTCATAAAAACAGTTATTTCAATGAGCTATACAGATTTCCACCCCCATCCGTTTTGTTATCCTGGTACCGCATTTCAGACGCAACCCTTTTCAAACTCTACCCAGCGCTTACATAAAAGCAACGGCACAAGCAACGCATTGCTTTATTTGCGAAAAATTGTAAAAACATCAGACATGTTTTATAAATTATTAAAAGTATGCATTACATAAATTATTAAAGTAAACAGAAATAGTTTGGAAGTCGCTTTACAGAATAGAGCAGACAGAGAGGAATGATATGTGTAGGAAAATGTACGGTACCTGCGTGTTTTTTAATAAAGTTAAAATGAATGAATTTTAAAGCTCTATGAATGTGTTATGTGATGTCTATCTAAAATTAGAGAAACTGCAGTTATTTAAGCTGTAACCCTAGATTAATAATAATAAATTATTGTACTCAAACGCAAAAGTAGTTCTTGTAGCTCCTATAACAAGAAACTAGGAAGCCATAGGTTTGTGGAGAAACCAAAAAAAGGTAATGTTTTTGCTGCATCCCTTCTGAGAAGCGGGTCGTGCATCCGGCCTCGTCGCTCCAGTCGACGGCCGGCCGGGATGCGGTGCGCTCCTACACGCTCCTAATATCCTGGTACTTGACATGTGTGTTGTGATCTCGTGATTGGTTAATAAGGAGGTAAGTGTTTTTTTATCATTTTATTTATTTACACACAGTTAAAAAAGTACTATTTTGCATACACGATTTTAATGTGTAGCGTGAATTTTTAATATCAAAATTAAACGCAGTCTACAAAACACCATAAATCTGAGACTGCGTTTAGTTATGATATATAATAAAAAATAAAACGAAAAATGATGTATGCATTGAATAGCCTCAAAAGCATGTTTTTCTAAAAATTAGAATTTTAGCAAATTCAGTGACGATAAAAGAGTGGTATTACTATAAATATACACTCTACATAGCGAGAAATGAGTTGGAAATATAAAAATATTTCAAAGGTTCAAACTATTCAACTTTAAGTACATGAAAAGGGTTTTTATAGATACATACAACTTTATGACTGCGATGGGTTTGTTTATTTTTTTGTAACATAAATGTGTTCCTAGCATTTTCTAGCTGAAATATTATATTGAAGTAACGCTTTTATAATGAGAATAGAAAACGTGAATTTCTAAAACCATAAAGCCATGGTAACAAGAATCCCATATAGTGTTCGCTTCACGGAACCCCAATTGTCAGCTTTAAGCTCGTTTGAGCGCCTCCGCACGAATTAGCCTTAATTAGACCACGTTATGCAACGTAGAGACTAATTAAAAGATCGTCATCATCAGCGACACATCATGCTGTTTAAAATACTAAGGGCCTGTTTCACCGCCCACTGCCTAGTGTCGGATGTATTCACAACTTTTTTGACAAATGTTGTATCGAGACTTAGCCAAAAAAGTTGTAGATAGCCTATCATACACTTTATCAGTAAGCGGAAAAATAGATCCTTAGGTCCCGTTGCACTACTTTCTGATAAGTGCCGTATAGACTATCTACAATTTATTTGACAGTTAAAGTATGAAGAATAGTTAGTTCCGGATCAATATGATTTGCAGACACTTAAGGAAAGAGCGTGTTCCCTCTTAAAGCCAGCAACGTACCTGCAGGTTTCTGGTGTTGCAGTGTCAATAAACGACGGCAATAAAAAGCAATATAAATCTATACACGTAATAAAAATCTTTTTTCTTACTTCTGAATCTTCCTTAACTATATGTGTAGGCATGTAATGCTATAAGAAACACGTTATTAAATTAAATTGTCCTATCGGCAAGATGCAAGAAAAAATAATTTATTAACATTTACAAATTTCCTAATAAAAAATGGCGTCCCTAAGCTATACATTTTTCGACATAATAGAAGGAGAACTTAAGAAAAACCTGCACGTCCGTACCCCAATAACAAATGACTACTTAAGAACCAAATGTTTGGGACAAAGACATTTTGGGGCCCGTAAAAAAATCTTTACAAGCCTAGACGAGGCCACTCGCTACTATGTTTTTCGTTTAAAGCCTTCAGTATCTTTTGATAAAGTTACTTTACGGAATTCATACAAAAATAGGAAATTTGTTTTTTAAAAATTAAGAAATAATCAAAGTCAATAAAATACTCTATGGTAAGTATAACGTAACACTTTCATGTATACTTTCTAGAAGAACATAACTCTCTTGTCGCTGTCTGTGAAGAAGTTTTGAAGGCGATTCTTTCAATATACGTCTCTACGAAGCTAATAATACATCCGGACGAAACGAGACGAATTAACTTGAACCAATTGTTAAGCCAATTAAAGTTAATGCGGCTGTATTAACAGCTGTTTGTACATTCACATGCAGCGGTGTATAATATAATAATATCTGTATGTATAATATACATAGTAAAATGTGTTTGTTCATTGAATTTTTTGCCCTTTTATTACACCTTAACAAAGCAACCAATCGATCTTATTTTTGACAAAGATTAAGCTAAAAGGATGGGGAGATAATTTTGATTTAATTTTTAAAACTTATGGATACGATGGACTAAAACTTAAGAAACTTAAAACCTCGTAAACATGCTCTTTAACTTTAAGGTTAAACTCTTTAACTATAAAGGGGCTTAATAAAAAAATATATATATAATTCCGTAATAAATAGTTGGACAGAGCGAGAAAACAAGTCTATCAAAATGGAAAACGCGTCTTATTCGGTGAAGCTAAAATCATGTTAGATGTTAATCGGAATTGAGTTATTTTAATTTAGAAAAGCACTTACAGCACTTAGCGATGGCCTCTGCTCCATTTAATATCGATATATTTACCAATTATATCATACAAGATGACTAGATAATGCTTGCAACTCCGTTGTGCCCATATTTTTTTTGTCGAATGGGAATCGTACATATTTCCAGGATAAAAATATGTCGTTCCCTGCGACTCAAAATATGTCCATACCAAATGTCAGAATAAACGGTTCAGCGGTTTTGGCGTGAAGATATATACTTTCGCAATTATAATATTAGTAGGAATAAAATAAATAATAGTATGGATAATCAAAATTATGCGCTGTCAAAAGTAGGAATAAGGGCTTTGGAAGATTAAAAAGACGACTTACAGCTTTAGACTTTATAAAGCCTGCTTTCACTGATTTTGTCTTTCAATCTAATTAAGGGTTAAGTTTTCTATGTATTTAAAAATATTTTTGCATATTATCAATTTCAATCGCCGTTTCAACAAATAAGAAAGACATGTTATAGATAAGTAGAAGTTGGGTATACGACAATATTATTAAGCCTTAAAAATAGAAGTATAAGTAAAAATATTACGCTGATAACCTACTTTCTCTTAAAGAGATATCAATTTAAAAATCACATCAAACAAATCTTCCCAAAACTTTCCATGCAAAACGATACTCCACTATGACGTCACTTACCGGGAATTTGTATGCATCGCAGGAAGACTTTGTTTGACAGCTATATTGAATATTGCGTTTATGAAAGTGTTCATAACAAAAGTTGTTGGTAATTGCCTAACTTACCGAATGGTATAATATAAGTATAAATAAATAGTATTATAATTCAATATTATAAAAATCGTGTATTACAAAAAATATTTGAAGTTATGAAAATAAAATTTTGGAAATACTTTATTATTACTACTATACCACCGTTCTATTATATGTAGCAAATTTTCGATCTAGTCATCTACCCTCTTAATTAAAAGAAACTTATGCTCTTAGTATAAAGCTGGTTAGTGGTTGCCCAGTACTTTGAAATAAAGTACAATCGCTGTAAATAGGTTTTAAATTAAATTTATATCCAATTCACGTCCCGCAATGGACGGACGGAAGAAAGTGATTTGGACCCCTCTATTAGAGCTAGTTGGTGAAACAGCTCTCTGACAAAACATATAGGCTTCGTGATTTGTGCCTTGATTGATAATCTCCACTTCTGTGAGTGTTAAAAATACATAAATAAACCACCGTCTTTTTTGTTTTTTTTAAAAGGTCTTATTGAACTAGGACAATTTATATTTTTTTAACAAGTATACTGCGCTATTCTTCATCTTTTCAACTTCGAAAAAAAGTCCAAAAGTCGATTGATTGCTAAATTAAGGCGTCAAACTCTTTCTCATGTATAATATTGAAATTAAATTTACTTAACATTACCTTATCATACAACATTAATTGTGAGCTGAGTGAGTAAGCTACATCTCATTTTCATGTTTTTTATATACTTAAGTTTTTTAGATAGGTTGAAGTCTGTGATTGTTTTAAAATAAAATTTAATGGCCTGGTAAGGATATATTGAAGGCAAATTGAAGTATGTAATTGAATTGAGAGTAGATTATTTTTAAATCAAAAATTAATATTTTAAATGATTTTGGTCGAATTTCGACTATAGGGTGACCTTTAGTCCTTATAATTCCGTCTTCCGATGGCACTTTTGTAGACGATAGTACTTAAGGGAATCATGATTGACGTAACGCATTTTCAAGTAGATAGATCATAAAAGCTTTGTTATATTTTTTGTGCCGTCTCGACACGACAATGTAGAAAGAGGTCGTTGCCTCGATTGATAAAACAGCATCCTGCCAATTGCAACGCACATGCGAAAACGACAGATCGTGTATCTTGTTAACTAGATAGCTGTTCTAGCTGTTTAATATCCTTTTAGCATTGTACCAGCATAATGTACATACGATAATAAAAGGATATTATTAATATTATTACTATTATGAGCTGCATCATCCGTGTCATATTCTTTGCCGTGGGAGAACCATACTTCGGCACCGATGGGCCGGCTCGACCGGAGTGACACCACGGCCTCATAGAAAACTGGCGTGAGTCGGCATTGTGCTGTGTTTGGTTCAGTGAGTGAGTTTACCGGTGGCCCAATTTCCCTAATCCTCCTGTGCATATTCCCATTCCCTCATAAAGGCCGACAACGCACTTGCCACTCTTGACCCCCTAAATATCATAAAATAAATGCCCCCTAAATAGTAAACTCTTGGCAAAAACCATCTACGTTCTACAAAGTAACTTGGGGCTAAACTATATTTAGTTACGCCATCACTTTCGAACCTCTAATTCTGATGTAATTAAGAAGGAGCAAGAACTGCAAAACCGTTAGAATCGTTTTGGAATATACATGGCTTTCCCGAGGGATCTCGCAGGGAACAACTAGTTTAATAAAAGTTGAGCTCCCGACAAGCTTTTTCAAGCTATCTCTGTATTCGGGCCACGAGCTCTCGACGGCTCCCAGCAATTACCCATGCCCCGAAACTGGGGGTCAACTGGCAGGATGGAGTACAAAGAGTACGCCGGGCTAATTGTTCGTGTCGCAAGTGTTGTTTGTTTTGTTTTTAGCTATTCGTTTGTTTGAGATTTTGTTGTAGTTGATTGCGTTGTCCACGTGTATTCCGCGTCAGTTGATGGACAAAAAGTGTAGTTTTTAATGTTATTGTTCATGTTGTTTTACTCCAGTTATTTTTTTTAGGTTTGTGATGCATATGTCCCAAGGGATTAAATAGGTTGGAATTAAAAAAAAATTTCTTAGTGAATCGCAAGAAAAAAAAATTAACAGCTTCTACAAGGGTATTCCTTGGAGTAAATCTATCAGTCGGACTGCTTTCCTTTTATACACATGAATACTCTTTAGAGACCATCCATAAACTGGTCACACGTAAAGAGCCCCCGCGGCCCGCCCCCCCCCCCCCCCCCCCCGCGCCAGACCCGGGGGGGGGGGGGGGGCGGGAGTGGGGGTGGGGTGGATGG